>NQII01009653.1:3002-22363 GCA_002778355.1 Clitarchus hookeri | reverse complement strand
CTCTCTCTCTCTCTATATATATATATATATATACACACACACACACACACACACACACATATATTGGCCAGTCTGTGGGAGGCAGATATTGGCTATCTTCAGGCACTTTCGGCTGTAGCTCATCATGGCCTTGTGCGATATCGCTTCCTCCCCTTGTCTGGATAGAGGGGAAGTGGTAGCCTTCAACATCCTTCCTCTCTTGATTAACTTGTGATGCTGATAGCCTCCATACAGGATCCCATTTGTATCTGTATAATGCATAACTTCTCAACAGTAATAAGACTTTTTTTAAAAATTCCCATCTTTATTCTATTTCTTAGTCAAACTTTACTTACAGATATTGTACAGTTCTCATAAGTTAAAAGTTGTATTTAATTGATGTACATGTTAGTCCATCTCCGGAAATCTTGGATGTTTGGAAATGTTTTGGCAGTTTCCTGGAAAACTGTGGAAAATCCTCGGTAATTCCACAAGTGGCCAGAGTACGCTTGCTGCGTGCTTGACGAGGGCGTAGGAAGAAAGTAGACTGAGGGGTGGTATTGTAGTCTGAAGTGACAACTAACGTTGCAACCATCTCTCTGCTCTTGCAGTTGAAGAGTTTCTTCACCGAACACCTCCACACAGAAGAGGAGATACGCTTTGTCCTGAGAGGCTCGGGTTACTTTGACGTGCGGGATGTCAACAACGAGTGGATCCGCATCGCAGTGTCTCCAGGAGACCTGATCATCATCCCAGCTGGCATCTATCATCGTTTTACGCTCGATAGCAAAGTGAGTTGTCAGTTACGTGCATTCTTTGTGCTTATTGTAAACCGCTAACTGATGGCATTCATATCAAATATTTGGATGTTTGTCTTTTTCTGTCACGTGTATTTGAATATTCAGCCTGTCCATCTCTTTACATGGGACCACTAGTAACGGGGTTTCCAGCGATCAGGAAATGCTGGGAAAGCAGGAATTGTACGGAATTTTAACTGCTGCAGGAAATGTACAAGAATTTTTCTAATTGGTGGAAATTTTTCCTGATGTATGAAATTTCCTTTTGAAGTTCAGAAAGTGCACCAAAGGAGGATCTGCACTGCCTTTATTAGCGGGAGTTCCACAGCATGTTACTGGCATCTGTGTGCTTTGTGTAAGTAAATGTCGGAACATGTCTCGTGCCTCGTACGTAGATTGTTTTAATGGGTATCCAGTTTTACACCACTTTCATAATTTTTATCATGGAATTCAGAATAGCTGTATTTTGTGTACGTAGGCTAAAGATCATATTTTTTGGTTGTGTGTAGTAGCATGTCTCAATGTGTTCTAGTTAAATAAAATTTCTAGTTTCGATGATGGTCAAATTTTCTTGCTAGTGGTGATATTTTGCGTGTTAGAACGGTAAACCATTTTCACGTGGTCGAAAATTATTTGGACACTTTTCCGCGAACTGTTCGACTAGGTGTGTGTGAAGTGTAACAGAAAATTGTTACTTTAGTGTCGTAATTTTCTTGTGAATACTTACGTTCAGGATGACAGGAAATACATAATGTGATTGTTTATATTTACTGCTTTGTTCTTATTTTGTTTGCAATTACATATATTTGTGTTATTCTAATTATTGGTCACTCATGATTTACATAATTGCTGAGTGAATAAGCTCTTTCAAATACTGTTACTTCGAGTGGAGATAACATTGCATTTGTTGACACAATTTTCTCATGGTCACAGTGGTTTGCATTTATGAGCCAATCTCTGTGTTTATAAAACTTAAAATAGTAGGTTAATGTTTATTATTAGTTTCCCCTGGTTCACAATAGCGTGATGTGACGCAGCGCAATGAGCTGCAGCCAGAGCGAAGCAGCTAGCTGTCGCCTACCGACTGCGACGACTTTGCTTTTGTTGGCATTGGACGATGATTAAAACAAAGAAGCATGAAATATTTAGTTTTGCAATAAAGGAAAAAGTGGAAAATACAGTATGTAACACTTCTTACATATGTACTTGCTCTTTGCCGGCGAAGTGTTCACTAATATAAGGTGGTATGGTCTGGGATAGCCTTAGTCGTAACAGATTGTTGCTTAAGCGAAACAGCATTAAATGTTGTTGTCTGTTGACAAACGGGAGTGTTGCGCTGCATTGTGTCACTGTATTGTCAAACATAAAACTCCCAGAGGCAAACCACACGACTTTCATATTACTCGACACTTGCTGGACATCCTGGATTATGCCAAACATTACTTTTTGACTTGCTAAATTCCTTGTGTTCACAAACGTTTTTAGCCTTGCTGACACGGCATCCTTTTTTGCACAGTTTGTGCATTGTAAGGAATACCTTATTAGGGATGTTTGTTCCACTTTTTTTTTCAATTCTTGGTTCAGATCTAGATTTTTTTAATATTAAAAGTGTAAAAAAAACTCTGGAACTTAAAAATCTGGCTCACTGGTGATTGGTGTTCATTGGTAGAGAAGAAATTGTATGGCCCATTTTCAACAAATCCATATTTATTAAGTGTGTTTTTAAGTTTTATGTTGATTCAACTTGCCCTGAAGAAACAGTTTTTCACACAGTTAAAACTTGACATAGAATGCATTTTCACTATGAATAGCAAAATACTGCCACACTTTGGAAACCGTTATTTGTTGTTTATCTTGGAAAATTATAGTAATATCTCATCTGCGATAAAGAATTACATTTCCAATACCAATGCCACGTGTATACTTGTAATAATAAAATTTAACTTCAAAATGCTTGAAGCATTTGGTTTATGCCATAGCTTCCACTGGTGCATATCAGCAGTTTACATGGACATTATTTCCTTGCGACCGACCTATCTAGTCATTCACTGGAATGAAGGAAGTTTTGACAGCGCGGAAAAATCTCGTGCACAGTGCGCACACCAGAATTTGGCGACATCTAAGGCAGTTGGTTTTGTTCGTGGATGACGGACATGTTTGTTTACATTGCCGAAATTGTGTTGGTGTGACGTGTGCTATTTTTCTGGCAAATAAATTTTACATACTAATTATTATCGTACGATGACCACACTGTAACGCACACTATACAAGCTGGTAGATGTCGTTCACCAAGCATTCGCCACACCCACACTCTATCATCGGATTGCCACATTGCATACAGCGATTCATCACTCCTCACATTGGTTTTCCACTGTTCTATTGTCCAGTTTCAATGCTCCTTACATTTGGCATTTGCCTGTGTGATACGTGGCTTACGGTCAGCTGCTCAGCCATGGAAACCAAGTTCCCTCACCTCACACCAAACAGTTATCGTGCTCAGAGTAGATCCTGATGCAGGTTGGAATTCCTGTGTGATGATGGTGATTTCGCTGTACGACCCTCTTTAACACTCGACGGTCTCTGGCGATCAACATGGTAGGTCGACCTGCGTGCTTTTGGGTTTTACATATCTCGTCATGTTTCCACTTCACTATGACATTGGAAACAGTGGACCTAGGGATATTCAGGAGGGTAGAAATCTAGCGCACAGACTTCATATACAAGTAGCATCTGACCATGTCGAGAGTCTGTCTCACACTGTCTGCTTACTACTGAAATCGCTGACCATGTGTTCTTTATGGTAGATGTGTCGCCCTCTATGTTAAACACGCGCTTTGCGGGTGTCGGGATAATTTTGATTACGTAGTGTAATTTACATATCTTCTGCTTTAGGCATCTATTGAATGTAAATAATTTTGGTTCAGTCTATATACCTTGTAACCAAGACAAACATTCAGACAGTACAGCTGTTGTTTTAATCTTCAACAAGCGTAAGCGTTTCTGCTCTTCGGTCATCGAGGTGATCAGCAGCGACCTGTCTAAAGCTCACAAAGGTAGAGTCTTATATGAAGCTTAAGAGGAATCCAAACTGAAAGATTTTGTAATTCTTTTCGTAAAGAAGTTATTGAAAAGGAAAAAAAGCAAACTACAGACCTATTTTACACTTTTTGACAAACCACTCTCAGCATATGAAACGGAATCCTATGAAGTACAGGAAGTGTGTACTAGGTTATGGGCAAAAAAAAACAGAATTAATGGGGCCTCAACCCACCAATATAGAGTCAAATAAGATGCAGTGCTGCCAACATTGCAATTACTGGTTTTCATTTTTATTTCAATTACAGAGTGAACAAGTGTGCTCAGTTACTGAAATAAAACTTTCTTAAGAACTTCTTGAAGTGACTGAAGAATTCAGGGTTATAAACCAGGAAAAATTCTTACGAAGAATAAATTGCTCTAGTTTATATATCAGGTACAAAATGATGTAAACTTACCAGCAGGGGAACATTTTGAAAGGGAACTTATTAAAAAAGTACTACTTTGTTTCTTTCATTGACCTGGTGCCGCATTCCGCTTACATTCAAGAAATCAGTTAACTGGTTAGTAACGTCCCCATCATTAGCAACAGCTGTGGAGTGATACAGCAAGTGTCGGAGAAGAGATTCAAGTAAATGTGAATTGCTGGTTCAGTTTCTATCTATATACACCTTGAAAAAAAGTACGTTTTACAGTGTATTTGTGTTTTGACAGTAAGCTGTTCATTTCTACCGTTCTGAGGAATAATTTTAACAGGAACATGCCTACTTTATAAAATATTGTTTCATGATTAAATATCATATTTTTTATCAAACCATTGGCATGTGCAAGGGAGGTGCTCCCATTGCTTCGTGCCATTAATAACACTAAAAGAATATTGCCAATGTAGTGTAGACTACTTCTGACGAATATGTTTACTTTTATTCTTACTTTATATTTCAAATATCATAAAACTTGATCTTTACTTTGCGGCTTGCACCCTCCATCGCCTAACCCTGCGCAGGTCTGTGTTTCAAACTGTAAGCAAACTCTCATTTAGCACCACATCTTAGGCCAATTTGCAGTGCAGTTTTTATGCTAGTTTTGTTGGTTATCTGTGTTGATACATGCAGTTCTGAGGAATAATTCTAACCAGAACATGCATACTTTTTTAAATATATTGTTTCGTGAACGAACGACGTGTAATTTTCTAGCAAACTGTAAACAATTTCATTGGGCACCACATCTTGGGCAGATTTCTGGTCAGGTTTTATGCTAATTTTGCTGTTAATAAGTATTCACGTCACCATTTCTTGGAAATACGTTTACTAGAGCTTGCCTACCTTTTGAATATTTCTGTTTCATCAACGAACGTGTTATTACTGTCTCGTGGGTCGCTCGCCAAATGACGTGCCGTTGATATGGAAGCTCAAATTTTTCAAGCCAAGTTAAAGACGCAAGCAGGTATTTGGCTCGAGCTTTGTTTTTGAGTACTCGCAGAGCTCTGGTGGTGTTTGATTTGCGATGTCTCGATAAAAGTGTGTACAGAACATGTAGGTGGTTAGTGGCAACCACTCGTAGAAATTCCTTTCGTGAAGAATATTTAGGCGTGCATAAAGAACTGGCTGTTTGCAGTAAGCTAACACCTTGCCGACATATGCTTGTGTGTGTTGTGGTGTGGGAAGACGTGTGTTTGCTCATACGGTTCAGGATTCCTGTAGGTGTGGAAAACCTACAACACGTGGAAAAGTCAGAGAAACTGGTGACTGAACAAGGAAATTCAAGCCTGCAATATACTTCAATGTAACAGATTTTTCGTACGGCCAAAATGTTTTCATTAATACCCAAATGCGTTTGTTTGAAAACTATTGGATACAAAAAAAAATTGTGCTGTGAATGAATTTGTCTTGCAAGTAAATAATTGTTTGTATTTCTCTTGGTGTAGATTATTTCTAGAAACTGTTCTGTATGTTTTTTGATTTTAATCACAATGTATAAAGTAGTGCTGTTGTCATTAATTTATTTATTAATTCATAAAAAGGTTGGAAGTTTCCTTTTTTGTCTGGAAAACCTGGAAAATTCAGGGAAATTGAATGTTAGTATCCTGTTGCTGTGGGTGCCAACCAGCTCATCTGCGACACNTGACCACACTGTAACGCACACTATACAAGCTGGTAGATGTCGTTCACCAAGCATTCGCCACACCCACACTCTATCACCGGATCGCCACATCGCATACAGCGATTCATCACTCCACACATTGGTTTTCCACTGTTCTATTGTCCAGTTTCGATGCTCCTTACATTTGGCATTTGCCTGTGTGATACGTGGCTTATGGGCAGCTGCTCGGCCATGGAAACCAAGTTTCCTCACCTCACACCACACAGTTATCATGCTTAGTAGATCCTGATGCAGGTTGGAATTCCTGTGTTATGGTGGTGATTTCGCTGCACGACCCTCTTCAACGCTCGACAGTCTCTGGCGATCAACATGGTAGGTCGACCTGCATGCTTTTGGGTTTTACATATCTCGTCATGTTTCCACTTCACTATGACATTGGAAACAGTGGACCCAGGGATATTCAGGAGGGTAGAAATCTAGCGCACAGACTTCATATACAAGTAGCATCTGACCATGTCGAGAGTCTGTCTCACACTGTCTGCTTACTACTGAAATCGCTGACCATGTGTTCGTTATGGTAGATGTGTCGCCCTCTGTGTTAAACACGCGCTTTGCGGGTTTTGGAATAATTTGGATTACGTAGTGTAATTTACATATCTTCTTCTTTAGGCAACTATTCAATGTAAATAATTTTGTTTCATTCTATATACCTTGTAACCAAGACAAACATTCAGACAGTTCACAGCTGTTGTTTTAATCTTCGACAAGCGTAAGCATTTCTGCTCTTCGGTCATCGAGGTGGTCAGCAGCGACGAATCCAAACTGAAAGATTTTGTAATTCTTTTCGTAAAGAAGTTATTGAAAAGGAAAAAAAGCAAACTACAGACCACCTATTTTACACTTTTTGACAAACCACTCTCAGCACATGAAACAGAATCCTATGAAGTACAGGACGTGTGTACTAGGTTATGGGCAAAAGAAAAAACAGAATTAATAGAGCCTCAACCCACCAATATGGGGTCAAATAAGATGCAGTGCTGCCAACATTGCAATTACTAGTTTTCATTTTTATTTCAATTACAGAGTGAGCAGGTGTGCTCAGTTACTGAAATAAAACTTTCTTAAGAACTTCTTGAAGTGACTGAAGAATTCAGGGTTATTAACCAGGAAAAATTCTTACGAAGAATAAATTGCTCTAGTTTATATATCAGGTACAAAATTATGTAAACTTACCAAGCAGGGGAACATTTTGAAAGGGAACTTATTAAAAAAGTTCTACTTTGTTTCTTTTATTGACCTGGTGCCACATTCCGCTTACATTCAGGAAATCAGTTAACTGGTTAGTAACGTCCCCATCATTAGCAACAGCTGTGGAGTGATACAGCAAGTGTCGGAGAAGAGATTCAAGTAAATTTGAATTGCTGGTTCAGTTTTTATCTATATACACCTTAAAAAAAAGTACGTTTTACAGTGTATTTGTGTTTTGACAGTAAACTGTTCATTTCTACCGTTCTGAGGAATAATTTTAACAGGAACATGCCTACTTTATAAAATATTGTTTCATGATTAAATATCATATTTTTTATCAAACCATTGGCATGTGCAAGGGAGGTGCTCCCATTGCTTCGTGCCATTAATAACACTAAAAGAATATTGCCAATGTAGTGTAGACTACTTCTGACGAATATGTTTACTTTTATTCTTACTTTATATTTCAAATATCATAAAACTTGATCTTTACTTTGCGGCTTGCACCCTCCATCGCCTAACCCTGCGCAGGTCTGTGTTTCAAACTGTAAGCAAACTCTCATTTAGCACCACATCTTAGGCCAATTTGCAGTGCAGTTTTTATGCTAGTTTTGTTGGTTATCTGTGTTGATACATGCAGTTCTGAGGAATAATTTTAACCAGAACATGCATACTTTTTTTAATATATTGTTTCGTGAACGAACGACGTGTAATTTTCTAGCAAACTGTAAACAATTTCATTGGGCACCACATCTTGGGCAGATTTGTGGTCAGGTTTTATGCTAATTTTGCTGTTAATAAGTATTCACGTCACCATTTCTTGGAAATACTTTTACTAGAGCTTCCCTACCTTTTGAATATTTCTGTTTCATCAACGAACGTGTTATTTTACCTTGTAAACTGCATAGTGGGTTGCTCGCCAAATGACGTGCCGTTGATATGGAAGCTCAAATTTTTCAAGCCAAGTTAAAGACGCAAGCAGGTATTTGGCTCGAGCTCTGTTTTTGAGTACTCGCAGAGCTCTGGTGGTGTTTGATTTGCGATGTCTCGATAAAAGTGTGTACAGAACATGTTGGTGGTTAGTGGCAACCACTCGTAGAAATTCCTTTCGTGAAGAATATTTAGGCGTGCATAAAGAACTGGCTATTTGCAGTAAACTAATCTTGCCGACATATGCTTGTGCGTGTTGGTGCGGTGTGGGAAGACACGTGTGTTTGCTCACATGGTTCAGGATTCCTATAGGTGTGGAAAACCTACAACACCTGGAAAAGTCAGAGAAACTGGTTACTGAATAAGGAAATTCAAGCCTGCGATATACTTTAATGTAACAGATTTTTCGTACGGCCAAAATGTTTTCATTAGTACCCCAATGCGTTTGTTAAAAAAATATTGGATACAAAAAAAAATTGTGCTGTGAATGAATTTGTCTTGCAAGTAAATAATTGTTTGTATTTCTCTTGGTGTAGATTATTTTTAGAAACTGTTCTGTATGTTTTTTGATTTTAATCACAATGTATAAAGTAGTGCTGTTGTCATTAATTTATTTATTAATTCATAAAAAAGTTGGAAGTTTCCATTTTTTTCTCTGAAAAACCTGGAAAATTCAGGGAAATTGAATGTTAGTATCCTGTTGCTGTGGGTGCCAACCAGCTCATCTGCGACACCNAAAACCTGGAAAATTCAGGGAAATTGAATGTTAGTATCCTGTTGCTGTGGGTGCCAACCAGCTCATCTGCGACACCGGAAATGTAATAAAAGTGTGAGAGGACAGGCAAGTTGTGTCTTAGGCTGCCCTCAAACAACGTAGCGTTGCAGTTTGCTAGTACAAGTACAGGCGCAGACACCGGTGACAGTCGCCATGGCGTGTTCTTGTAATCCAGGAGACTAATGCNTTTGCTAGTACAAGTACAGGCGCAGACACCGGTGACAGTCGCCATGGCGTGTTCTTGTAATCCAGGAGACTAATGCAGTGGAGCTTGCACAATGCCAATGCTTGCCAACGTTCCAGAGAAAGGCTACCAACTTTTTTTTTGTGTTCACAGTGGCAGCCATGCTTTTCTTAATTGAGTACGGTGATAATTACTGCTGTCACGCAACTTGGAGATGGTATAGTTTTCAGGTTGTTACAGGCATCATTACGTGGTGTATCTCGGGCTTCCTTTGTAACAGATGCTGCATGTACGAGGCCAGATTGTCAATTCATGTAGTGAAAATGGAGGTGTGTTGTAGCAGATACTTGATTCTTTCTACGTGGCTTTGGTATGGCAACGTACTAAGGTAATTTCAGGTTTTGAATTCAGGCTTATGGCAGATGTTGGGTTTAGCCTATGCTTAAGTAGATGTATACACGCTATAGGTATGTTCTGCTGATAGATAAAGATGGGCCGCGCTCCCTTCTGTTCTGAGGAGAGCCTAGTAGAGATGCTTACAGGTGTACCAGTGGCCAGCTTCAAAGCATTCAGCATGGCTAATTTCTCAACGTTCCCTGGGCGCTACTGGGATGCACCTCGGCCACTCACTCCACCCACTAGGTGGTACAGTCCAGTATTGCAAGTTAAACGCCCTGTAGGTGGTCCGAACGAGACCAGACCTGTCGTGCAGAGGAGCGATGTTTCCTCCCGATCTGATCTGCCGACAACAGAAGAGCGAGTGAAGAGGTTTGAGGTCTTGAGAGCCAATGACAACAGAAGAGAGTCAAAAAGTAAGTTTGTTAGTATGTGGTATCAGCAAGACAGACAGAGCAGAGTGGCTGTACATCCTGCGTACTGTTTCAGTTGTACATTCGTGCAACTACGAGACCAGATGAGTGACTGTTTACAACCGCTGTAATAACGGAAGTCTTGTATTTTGTCTTTTGTGCACAACCTGTCTTTTAAGAAGTTTTGCTCGCTGTTAAGAAATTAATTTCTTCTTCGCAATAATTATTACAGGTGTAATAATAGTAACCCATTCTTGGAACAACTGGAGGAAATGTAACATGTTGCAAAGTCAACATTTTAAAACTAAATATGTAAAATGTTGTGTATGGTAAAACTTGGAGGAGTGTAAGTTGAGAGGTGCCCTTGTTCTGCAGGAAGCAGGACGTGTGCGGAGAGACTGCACACTACGTAGGGATGGCCGGTCCACCACAGCTTCCGAGTTACAGCAGTTGCTGTCCTGCTTCCTGGAGCTGACGTCAATAGCAGCTTGTATTGCTCCTGGTTTCAGAACTTCATTGAGGCAAAGCGGTTCTTCATCGGGCAGCCCGTGTGGACTCCGTACAACCGTCCTGCAGACGACATGGAGTGCAGGAAGCATTACCTGCTGCGAGCCAGCAAAGGTTTTGAAGAATGATAGTGCGTCATTGACTGGTTCCGGCAGCTGTCCCGTGTANATAGCAGCTTGTATTGCTCCTGGTTTCAGAACTTCATTGAGGCAAAGCGGTTCTTCATCGGGCAGCCCGTGTGGACGCCGTACAACCGTCCTGCAGACGACATGGAGTGCAGGAAGCACTACCTGCTGCGAGCCAGCAAAGGTTTTGAAGAATGATAGTGCGTCATTGACTGGTTCCGGCAGCTGTCCCGTGTANCTACCTGCTGCGAGCCAGCAAAGGTTTTGAAGAATGATAGTGCGTCATTGACTGGTTCCGGCAGCTGTCCCGTGTATATTAATGGCTGTGAACATTTTTAACTAAAAATTTTGTGGCTTTAATGGGTTAATAAATTTAGAATATTATTCATTTAAGTACAATTTTTCTGCTGTGTCAGATAAGTGAAAGAAACTAAAAATAATAGATATAAAAGAAACTGGTGGTGGAATAATGATTTAACTTTAATGAGGAAACAGGTTAACAGAAAACACAGAAAATATAGAGGATGCGGCAAATGCAATGCTAAATTAATATATAAAGAAGAATATAAAATTATTAGAAAACAATATAAAAATAAAATTAAACTGAACATATATAATAAATGGACAGAATTCATTAGAGAGGAAGCACTTAAATCACCCTGAAAAATAATTGATAAANACTGAACATATATAATAAATGGACAGAATTCATTAGAGAGGAAGCACTTAAATCACCCTGAAAAATAATTGATAAAATTGCTAGAAGAAAACTAAACAAAAAGGAACCAATTAGCATCCTGAAAATAGAGAATAACAATTAGACACTTGTACACAATTAATGGATAATCTCTTACTTAATACAGAAATAATAAAAGAAGAAAATATTAACACAATAATAAACAGTGATGAAGAAAATTTAACAACAGATCAAATTAATCTTGATGAAATAGAATTAGCTGTAAAATAAATGTATAAAAGAAGCACCAGGCTTAGATACAATAACAATGAAGTAATAATCAGAATTTGGGAAGAAATTAAAGAAACTTTTAGTAACATAATTAATCAATGTTTCAGTGAAGGTAGGTATCCAGAGTGTTGGAAAGTCGGTAAAACTTTTTTTTTACATAAGGGAAATAACAAGCCGAAAAATAACATCAGCTCATGTAGACCAATTTGTTTACATCCTATTTTTGGTAAAATTTACGAACAAATAATACTTAACAAAATTCAACAAATAATAGAAGAAAATTTGCATAATAATCAATTCCAATTCAGGAAGAATAAATCTACGGAATTATCAATCAATAAATTAATGCAAACTATTAATAATAATACAACTAAATATATATTAGGAATAGCCATGGACATTAGTAACGCTTTTTTCAACAGTAACTTGGCACGATATTAAAAAACAAATTACCAAATTAAATATAGGAAAACAACTAAAAGAAATCCTGTGGGACCATCTAAATAATAGAACAATAATAATATCAGAAGAACATTTAATAATTAAAAGGAAAATTAACAGAGGATGCCCACAAGGTTCAGTTTTAGGCCCAACGCTCTGGAACCTAGTCATTAATGAATACGTAAAGTTAAACAATGAAAATAACACAGTAGTCATTGCATTTGCAGACGATTGTTTGTATTAATTGAAGGAAATAATAGAAAAGAACTAGAAACAAAAACACAACAGTGGATGGAGGAGAAGAATCTATAACTATTAACCGAGAAAACCTCTGCTATCGTGCTCAAAGGTAATTTAGACCGTAGAACACCCACAGTTAAATATAATTCAAAGTCAATTAAATTTAAGAAAGAAATTGTATATTTGGGTGTAGTTTTNGTAGAACACCCACAGTTAAATATAATTCAAAGTCAATTAAATTTAAGAAAGAAATTGTATATTTGGGTGTAGTTTTAGATAATAGTTATGTTAAATATATCACAAATAAGGTTAAAGCAATTTTTTTAAGACTGAAGCAAATTATATGGAACATACAGTAATATAATTATAGTAATAAAATCATATTTTTCAATCATTGTACTTAAATGTTATTCAATATGCCGCCTCGTGTTTTCATGACAGGATCGACCACACCCACGTAAAAAGAATGTTAAGAGCCTCCCAAAGATACATATCGATAAAGCTAATGAATCTGACACCCACTGCCTCTCTTCTGGCAGCTGTAACGTTAGGTAAAATAATACCAGTAGATTTTAGTTTAGAAGATAGTAATATGATTTACAAAATTAGAAATGAAGTAAACGAAATAATTTACAAGGGAAATAAATACAGTAAATTAATATTAGATGACATAGTTTGGATCGAAAAAAATAACAATTATTGCCCAATTGGTAGCTGCCTATCCAGCCTTCCAATTACTCTGCCAGGGGTAATCTCCACCTGGGAGTGGTTCCATTCGACCAGCAGGCCACCAGTGGGACTCCAGCCAGCCAGCACATCAACCACGGACAGGCGACACCCGGGCCAGAGTCGAAGACAGCAGATCCGAGCCAGTGACTGCCGAAAGGAAACCACACCTGTTGTAGGCTAGCCCAACCACGTGTGCTCAACACCCTTAGGTATCGTCTTGCCCTCGCAGACTTTGTGCCCAGTAGGCGACCGACACGCCCGACTTTATATGAATGACCTGGGCGAAGCTGACAAGCCACCATCCAGATGCCTACACAGTAGTGTCCGCCCTCTACCTTCGCAAATGACTTGCATAGAAACAAAAGCACCCTTCTTTGACGTGACATCCCATTCCCTAGTTCATCACACTTCAACATGACTTAACCATTTACCCTGAATTAATTAAAATGTAATTTAAACTATGCAAAATGTTACAAGAATTTTATATTGCCGCTACTACCCCCACCACAGTGATGTGAAAACATTACTCTGGTTAAAGCCAGCGCCACTCAACAAAGAAAGATGACCTGCCCCCTCTCTACTAGTATTTTTCCTCTACCCACTAATAAAAAGCATGGTTCCCATCCATCTGTCTCTTGTAGCATTTTCTGTTAAATCTGATAATGTATGTAACAATTTTCTTAATTCTTTCCTGTCGAAAGGGGTTTTATGGCGACTATGTCTGTTTTTCCCTTTCTCTTCTAATTATAGTAATTTAGCTATAAGTACACTTAGGAAGGCTCTCGTGGCCAAAATCTGGCCATGGNCCCTTTCTCTTCTAATTATAGTAATTTAGCTATAAGTACACTTAGGAAGGCTCTCGTGGCCAAAATCTGGCCATGGTAGCCCAATCTCCCTCTGCTACGATGCTTGTCCGCTTGTATGATTCTCCTTTCCCTGTAGGCGTTTGGGGCTTAGCCCTGAGATGCAATAATCCCGTCCCTACCGCAGGCTCACATAAATATTAGTTTTAGACTAGGTTAGGAAAAAAAACAGTGCTTGAGGGGTGGAGACGCCTCGCTGTCCTGTAATGGCCTGCTGGACGTCCCCTGCGACACTGATGTAATGGTGGCTGCGAATCTAATTTTGGTGTGCTTTTACGCCACTTGGTGTGGCATTTCTNGGTTGGCGTGACGTTTGACATAAAGGCAAAACGAACTTGGCCGACGTGTCCATGAGTGCTCACGGGTCCAGGGGCGTGCTGGCAGACTGGGTAGTAAGTCGTTTCCGGGTTCAAAACCTGCCTGGGGTGACTTGCAGATGAGGCGAATTCGTGTTTAATTATAGTAGAAACTCGTATCCACAGAATTTCTGGGAACCGACATGAAAATTATGTAGATGTGGACTAGACACATTAGTCAACCGAAAAATTCCAACCTACTTGTAACCTTAACGAACCTCATAAAACTTTTTTTTCACATTCTTGGTCTATGTAAGGTATTTGTCACTTTCAACTAAAATAAATCGATCCAAAGAAAACATTNCTTTTTTTTCACATTCTTGGTCTATGTAAGGTATTTGTCACTTTCAACTAAAATAAATCGATCCAAAGAAAACATTGCTAATACAGTAGAGCCCTGTTATAAATGTATCTAGGGAACCAAGAAGTGTTTACCTTATATGTAAAAAAAACACTAATTTTTTTTCCTGTGTTCACACTCAAACTTAATAAAAACCGTATTTAAATGCCTGTTTTGAAACCACGTGAACAGAAATAGCGGCCAACGTAGCGGAAGTATTATCCACAGAGCAACTAACAACAATTGCAGTTATCAGCTAAGAAATATAAATGTCTTGAATATTATGATTAATAAAGAGCAGTGAATAGGGTTCCCTTAATTTTTCGTTGCCTCCCCCNCTTTTTTTTCACATTCTTGGTCTATGTAAGGTATTTGTCACTTTCAACTAAAATAAATCGATCCAAAGAAAACATTCCTAATACAGTAGAGCCCTGTTATAAATGTATCTAGGGAACCAAGAAGTGTTTACCTTATATGTAAAAAAAACACTAATTTTTTTTCCTGTGTTCACACTCAAACTTAATAAAAAACCGTATTTAAATGCCTGTTTTGAAACCACGTGAACAGAAATAGCAGCAGGCGTAGCGGAAGTATTATCCACAGAGCAACTAACAACAGTTGTAGTTATCAGCTAAGAAATATAAATGTCTTGAATATTATGATTGATAAAGAGCAGTGAATAGGGTTCCCTTAATTTTTCGTTGCCCCGCCCGGCCCCTTCGCTAATTTCCGGGCATATTTATTATATTAGAGTTGATACATAACGCATATGTAATTTTCGTGAAAAAATATTCAAATGGGAAATTTGCGAGTATTGTTGGCTACATTGCAGCGCAAGGTGATGCCGCTCGTTACCAACATGGCTGCCACCGTAAACTTTGCAAGTGTTTGCTGAACGACTAATAAAATTCTAAAATACCTATTGCATGTGGCATGTAAATGTCGCCCTCGGCGTGGCATAGCACTTTCTTTAACGTGCAGAGTGGCTGACTAATGGGTTCTTCCCTCTGGGAGGATAACTTTCACACAGTAATGGCTCTGTGTCAATGGAATGCTCGCGTCCCTTAGTGTGTTACATAATCAACATGCTTGAACACAAGTCAACTGAGGGCTGTGATTATGTTCAAAAATCATTTAACAGATTTTCACTTGGAAGAAAGCCAATTTGCAGGCACGCACATAAAAAAATCTAACCTTAGTGTATGTGCATGTCCCACTCTTGAGAGATGTGCACTTCTATATTTACCTGTAGTGGTGCTGAAGGCATTTTAAATTGGCTCTGTTGTGTAGCTTCCTATGGGTCGCACAGCAGGTAGTTTTACGTGTGTCAAATTTTTTAAGTGGTTCTGGTGCTAGGCCGCCTGTTACCTAGGCCGGCTTGTATATACCTAAGGTTTACAACACGACTACCTTTTGCTATGAATAATATTAATACTAACCAAAGTCGCATGGACCACATATAGAAAACAAAACATGTTACGTTCTATTGCACTTCAAAAGTATTAACAACAGTTTATAATTTTGCTTTCTTTGGAAAGTCCTTGAGTTGACAGGCTTTTGCCTGGATTAATCTTCACCTAACATAGAAGTCCGTGCTTCTTTAGGAGAAATTATTGATTCATTGTTTATAATAAGATGTCTCCGACATCTTGGCTAGATACTGGCACCATTTCGACTGATTATACTGCATAGGACTTTGTCAATTAGCTACAGTGTGACTACTTACTGCTGCGTTACACAGCCTGTCGTTATGTTGCATTTACTGGATTTAATTAACGTCACTGGTAACAGTGCTTTACATCTGCTCTAATTCTGGCTTTCACATACGTACACTGTAGTGTGTCTGATAACTCTCACATGTCGGTCACTGCCTGTCCTTGGTTGGAGTCCTGGATTTGCATGGGCGGCGTCACTCCCTCAATGCCATGTACTGAGGCTACAGTCACGCGAATTTGGAAGTGAGTGGCCATAGTGACTCTTGGTATCTTCCTGAGAGGTGCCATGACAGGTGCTGGAGGGTAGGTTGGCAGCTAGACTCTGGGTTCTTGTCCCAGGCACTAGGGACGAACGGGTGCCCTCTCCTGGAACGGCTGCGCTGGGGTGGTCATGAGGCCCCTCGGCCTGGCTGGACTCATCCTCCCATTAGGTAGGGGATGCGATATTGGTTTCGCAGCCAAACAGCGTTTTACCTTGGGGTTGGCGACGTCGTCCTTGGGGGATGTGGCTTGGGTTGCCATCTGAGGCAGGAGTTTTTCGGGCTCCTCTACCTCATCGGCGCAGCTCGGCTCATCGTTGTGCTTGCCAGTGGTCTGCTCGGGGCCACCAGGCACCAAATTACAACTGGGTATTCGCCCTTCCTGAAGGGGTGTCATCTGGGTCGTCGTCGNTGCTCGGGGCCACCAGGCACCAAATTACAACTGGGTATTCGCCCTTCCTGAAGGGGTGTCATCTGGGTCGTCGTCGTCGGAGGAAGGGGACTCATCTGCTTTCTCTGCTCCCTCAGCTCTGCTGAGCTCATCCTCCCATTCGGAANGTCGTCGTCGGAGGAAGGGGACTCATCTGCTTTCTCTGCTCCCTCAGCTCTGCTGAGCTCATCCTCCCATTCGGAAGGTCTTGACACCACCCGGCATCGTGACCTGGGGGGTGACCATGCCCTCCTGGTTGGGCGTAGTCCGAGTTACCACCTGAGGCAGGGTTTCTTTGGGAACCCCTGCCTCATTTGCGCAGCTGGGTTCATCCTCATGTACAGAAGATGATTGGCTAGAGGTCTCGTTGCGACCTAGTGGGTGACAATGTCCACCAGGGTGGACGAAGTCGGGGTGGCCGTCTGAGGTAGGGTCTCTTCAGGTTCCCGTGCCTCATCGGTGCTGGTGGGCTGATTCTCCCTTGTGGAAGGATGGGCCTCGATGTTAGTCTCCGTGCTGTCTGGCATCGTAAACTGATGGGAGACAATGCTCTCCTGTGAGGGCGACCGTGCCCTCTTAGGTGGATATATTCTGGGTTGCTGCTTGTGGCAGGGTCTCTTCGGGCACCAATGCCTTCTCAGCGCTGCTGGGTTCTCCCTTTTCTGTAATGGAGCTGCATTGTTGGTGTCGTCTGCAAGGCTCCCTTTCCAAGGACCTCCACCATGACAGTTCTGACCCAGAGATTGTCATGCGGCCTTGTCTCGCAGCCACCATGCGAACGATTTTCGTTGGCGTCGAGGGTAAGTTCCAAACAAACATTCCCCTTCGAGGTGCTTGTTCTACCCTGGTCAGGGTGGGTTGGATGCCCCTATGGTTCGCGTCCACTCGAATTCCTGTCTCTCGGAAGGCAGGTGGTTCGATATCAGTGGGTGTCAGCGGCAGAGGAATAATCCTCCCTTCCTTCCTCTTCGTCGGCACCTGGTTCTGATGCTTCGGCCTCGCGGCCTTGAGTTCTATTGGGGAAAGGGCGCATCTGCCCTCGGGTTACCTTGCGGAACCGTACCGTGGCATTTTCTGCTAAGTACACGTTTTATTGGTGTCCCACTATGGTATAGGGCCCTTCTCACTTATCAGCGAGGCCCACGCTAGATTGACTTAGACCCTTATTAAGTAGGTGGCTTCCGAGAAGAACAGTTTCGCCCATTTTTATGCTCCTCACTCCTGTGCAGGGTTGTGGGTACTTCCTGTTCATGTACTGGGTCTGGGCATCTCGAGCCCTCGTGGTTTGGGCTAAGGCGGCCAGTCGGATGTCCTCTGGTTGTGGCTTCTCTGTGGGAGCTTGTTCGTACTGCCAGTCACCTGGGCGATGTCGTCCAGTTCAAATTTCCGGTATTTAATCTGCAAATGTCCACGTAGCTCGTGGTAAACATGGCGGTTGTTCTTATTATGCGTCTCCCGAAATTGCCTCTCTAGTTTACGTAATCGATTATCTCCTACGGTAAGAGAGATTGATTTTGACTTTCACAAAAATTGTACTGTTCACTAATAAATGCNCGTAATCGATTATCTCCTACGGTAAGAGAGATTGATTTTGACTTTCACAAAAATTGTACTGTTCACTAATAAATGCCTGTTAATTCGAAGAGACTAATTTTTCACATTTTATATTAAAAATTTGCTTTACGAGTTAAGTTTGCTACTGAAGGTTGTTGAGTACATTTAATATATGACTTGCAACTGCCTGCGTGCTTATTAACGGTTAATTTACTAATCTTAATGTCTCGTTTTCTTTTTGCCACCACTCGTCTATCTTCGATTTCTCCTTTTATAAACAGTCTTCCATAACAGGGAGTCTATGTCCGGGATGAGCTGAAAACCCTCGGTTATGAAACTATTACTTTATAATAGGGTAATATTGGTAATAGTACTCAATCAAACGAATATTTAATCGCAGGAATAATCGCNCGTAATCGATTATCTCCTACGGTAAGAGAGATTGATTTTGACTTTCACAAAAATTGTACTGTTCACTAATAAATGCATGTTAATTCGAAGAGACTAATTTTTCACATTTTATATTAAAAATTTGCTTTACGAGTTAAGTTTGCTACTGGAGGTTGTTGAGTACATTTAATATATGACTTGCAACTGCCTGCGTGCTTATTAACGGTTAATTTACTAATCTTAATGTCTCGTTTTCTTTTTGCCACCACTCGTCTATCTTCGATTTCTCCTTTTATAAACAGTCTTCCATAACAGGGAGTCTTTATCCGGGATGAGCTGAAGGCCCTCGGTTATGAAGTCAAGTTCTCCTTGAGAGACAGGCAGCCTCTCCGAGCTCTCCAACTGGGCCAAATCGTGCGAAATGTTCCAGGTCCGCGGCCTGGTAGTAGAGATGTTATATTAGTGTCATTTCTTAGTAATCATATTATTTAATATAACGCTTTGCTGATAATATAATATCATAACTATTACTTTATAATAGGGTAATATTGGTAATAGTACTCAATCAAACGAATATTTAATCGCA
>NQII01009652.1:25978-42498 GCA_002778355.1 Clitarchus hookeri | reverse complement strand
TCGTTTACCAAGCGTGATTATAAAGGATGTTTCGTTATGTGTCACGGTGTTCGACACACACACAGAGGGCTATGTGTTCAATCCCAGACAACTTCACTGGGGGGTAGTTTCTGCCATGTGGTTTTCCACCACGATTTCCAAAATTAAATTGCGGCTCCTTCATATGTTCCCATCCAGTTTCGTTGCAAAAATCATGCACTGTCGTGTTGTGGATTAAGTGAAGATGTTCGTCAGCAAATTAAATACCTTTCACCCCCCGAAGGACGCATTTGTGCGAGATTTCAATATAACTTGCCCTCGAAAAGCGGGAAAATATGAAAATGAATACTTGCATTTATATCTCATTAAGAACTTGACCACTTCCTTATCTCCGCAAGGAAACTCGATTACTATGTTGCATAAACTATGGCTTCAATGTTCATATTTCAAGGCTTCAGGAAATGTTATTTAATATACATTTATAACAATTATGAGAAAAGAATAATTGATTTAAATGGTCTGGTTACAAAGCTTTTCCTGTTTCGTGATCGTCGCTCTGCAACTTTGAGCTATTCTTGGCTTTCATAGAAACGAAACGAGTTAATGAAAATACGTTTAAAATATTATATTTATAGGTAATTTGTCGTTGCCAACCAAATTTTTGAAAAATAAATATCCTTAAAAAGAGCAAAATATATTTTTATTACTATGTTATCAATAAAGAAATTTTATTCGTGTAACTAAGGGAAATTTGAACGTTGCNATATATTTTTATTACTATGTTATCAATAAAGAAATTTTATTCGTGTAACTAAGGGAAATTTGAACGTTGCTAAATAGTGATTATAGCAATAATTTTTTTTTATTTAATTACGGATTAATATTTTAAAATCACAATTTGTTTTATTTCTTTCTCTGAGAAAAAATGCTTGGATATGTACATTACAAGATAGGAGAGCGTAAGGATGATGATAATTGCACGTGTTCCTCGGGGAGTGAGGGATAATTGACAAGTCAGGCGTTAAATTTCAAATAATCTAAAAAATTTAATTTAAAAATTTACCCGCTACTCAACCTCAACCGATATTCGAGCACGATACCTTCTTACGTGGAGGTAAGCCATTGGTGACATTAACCACGTTGTTTGCAAAAGAAGAGTAACATTGAAGTGGGTTATTAGGAAATTTTTAAAATTAATGTGTGGTCTTATTTCATAGCTGAATCTGTGGCTTAAGAGCAAGCCATATAAAACCTACCAGTTATCATTTTTTACACATATATTCTTGAAAATGTATAGTTAAATATATGAACCACATATTATGCTCTGTTACCAGAAACATAACAAAATAATTCGGCAACAAAAATTTTGCTACAAATGTTAATTTTTTATTATTACATTGTGTGAACTAACACCGCATTATTTCACACATGCGTCAGTTAAATATATTGTATATAATACTGTAGTGTAAGTGCATGTACAGTAATTACTAAATGGTTGCTTACCCTATTCAGCAGAAAGAGGGACTTTGTGACACTGTCCCTCCCTAGTGTGTTTGGTGTCTGAAAGTATAAATTGAGTGTATGAAAGCTGAATAAAGATTATCAACGTCTTATGTAATAAAATCTGAACTATATGGAATTTGGATCTATGAACGTAGAGAGCTGGATGTAAAGTTTCTTTGGAATTATATGTTTTAGAAGATGTTATTTTTTCGTCGCNGATCTATGAACGTAGAGAGCTGGATGTAAAGTTTCTTTGGAATTATATGTTTTAGAAGATGTTATTTTTTCGTCGCTAGGATGTGCTTCTGATGAGGACTTTGCTCGAGGTACGTGGAGAATGACATTTCAACAGGTACAGGTAGTTCGAAGCCGTATAGGGGAAATGGGAGCAGAGTGGCGCGTGATTTCTTCGCAGTAGCCTCTATTCCTTTTCAAACATTGGACTCCTCGTCTGCCAGTGTCGTTATCAGAAACAACGGTAATGGTACCTATTTGTCGTTAGAGCACTGTTGAAGTAAGCAAGTGATTCGAGATGTTTTTACACTTCCTCTTATCTTGTTATAACGCAAATACAAAATAACCATGCTAGTCGAAGTATTGTGTTCGCATACCTAAAATGATAGGTCTGTTGTAAATGTAAGCGAACACGTTAATCACTGTAGACCACGTGGCTTTGAAAGTTGTACTGGTGATGGTCAATGTTGCGTTAATGCGTAGGAGATGAAAAATGCGCGAGCCTCATATTTAGGCCGTGTCTCAGTTTAAAGAGTACTCTTTCGAACAGCATGGCTGCTTCGCGCTCTCCCACGCTCTCGCTCTGAAATTGAGACAGCCTTTCCCTCGTTCCTCTCAGTCCCACGCAAACTGCTCATACAAAAAAAAATGGCGCGAAATCAGGTTATGCTAAAATCACGGTCATAGATATTGGAAGTAATTTATGTCTACTCTAAACTTGAAACGGTGAGAATATAGCCAAATCAGCGAAAACGGTGGAAATTGAGGGTTTGATAATCAGTGCCAGATAACTAATTTAAATGATGGCTGAATTTTACAGATTTATGTGTGTTTCCCACTGAATGTCAACAATTCCACTGCTGTACGTCACTTGTTCCCGGTTGATTTGTTTGATTTGCAAGTCGGTGGTAGCTATCAACTGACTTCCATTGAATTTTATTTCACTGATTGATATCACTAATTCGGACTTACAGTGTACGTTAAAAAAATTATAAATAATTATAGCACTATTGGAATAACTGTTATCGCATAAAATACTTATGTTTTTGTTTTATGCACTACCGTTATGTTGTAGCAAAGTGACAAACGGACGAGTCTTTATCAGAAATCCTTATTTACGTTTGCATAAATACGCGTTAAGTAAGTTACTTCGTCATTAAAAATTAAAATAATTGCAACGATCATAAATCAAATATAAAATAACTTCCTAACGAAGCAAAAAAATTTTTTTTGTCAAGGCACCTTAAAGTTTCAAATAAAAGTGATCTCTTTGGAACACTGTGCACTTAGCAGTGGGAATTTTCCCTGTGCCAACTCTCCCACAAGAAAACTCGTTTTGTTCCTAACCTGAGAAGTATTAACATTATCCATGGTGGACACCCCTTCCCCAGGACGGGTCTCTTGTCAACTCATCAGACGTCTGAATCCCAACTCTCGGCGTCCTAGCAGCATCCGGGGCAAACAAAACTACCGACGGCCACAACCTCCCACGGGGCGGAAGAGGTGATGTAGCCTGGGATGTATTTGTTTGCCTTGTTGCCAACTGCCGAGTGGGAAAATTCACTCGGCGGCCGCTG
This sequence comes from Clitarchus hookeri, assembly GCA_002778355.1. Taxonomy (NCBI): domain Eukaryota; kingdom Metazoa; phylum Arthropoda; class Insecta; order Phasmatodea; family Phasmatidae; genus Clitarchus; species Clitarchus hookeri. The sequence continues at coordinate 39,205 of NQII01009652.1, read as the reverse complement.
TCACGCGTGGGGGAAACCTTTCCCATCAAGAAGACTTGGGAGGAACGAAGCCCTCGTCGTACACCCTCCACGCGTCCGGGAGGGGAAAAAAAATAACATCATCGCCCGTCGCGCGCTACATATCCAACGTCTGAAACCAGTCTACAAAAAAAATTCCCACGAGTAAATAAATAAGCTGTCTGGCGAGCACTTGCAATGTTTCTCCGTGTACCACCGTTGAGCGACGGGTTACGGATACAGTATTTTTTTTCTCTGTAATAGGAAAGATCAAACACGGACGAATGTAAGAACCCAGTACTAGCTGCGATTCCGTCTCGTCAGCTGCGGCTCAGCTTTACCTCCTTTGCAGAAATTGTTCCTTTTGCGCCATAATTTAGTAATCATATACAATTATAGCAAATTTACTTTTTACGAGGTGTTTCATATTTTTGTACGTAATTGTAATTGTTTGTTATCTGCTTTATGTAAACTGCCAGGAACATATTTATGCTTTATAAATAAGTTCCTAACTTTTCGCAAGCAGGGAATAACACACAGTGAAAATGAGATACAACAGTAATAAAGAACTAGTTAATTGTAAATTTCATGCAATCAAACATTTCCAATACCTCTGAAATTAAAATTATGACACGAAAACGAAGAATTTCTGTACGATAGGCGAAGCCGGGTCTTAAAGAGTGAGTTGAGCTAAGGGTAATTTATATTTACCACGGAAGAATTTATCTCGTAAGATAAGGAGGTAAGCACTGATGCCAGTGTTGTCCTACGGGCGGCGTTGCCATAAGGGCTGAGTTTCCATATCTGTACAATACAATTCTGTCCTTAGAAGTGGTATACCTCTGGAACAAATGCTTATATAAAGTACATACTTTATATAGAAGTGGATAGGAGTGTAAAGTCGCAGTGACTCACTAAAGGCCAATCATCATTCTCACAAAATACGTTTAAAGTTCAACTATTACATAGAGAAGAAGCTATTAAGACATAAGGACAAAATTTAAAATTCGCAAAAGTCTGTGGGGAAGTAAATGACCCCGTTTTTTGGGAAAAAGACTTTGAATGACAGCGCAAGGATGGGTTTCACGCTGTGGATAAAAATGGAAAATTAGTTTGATAGTGGAATGTAGTATGTACTATAATCTTAATCTCCTGGGCTTCCGCTGGCAAAGAGTTAAAAAATTTTATGTGTTAGTGAGAGTCGTATGAACATCTTCTATAGTAGCCTACTGCAAATGTCTTTCATCCCTTGGTCAGAAAAATGTTACAATATACTCCAATATAAATAAATCAGGATCAAATAAGAACCTGACAATATTTAGACTGTGAAAATTTAATGGATATTTCTTACATTGGTTATACTCAAAACTTTTTTCACTACACTGTAAGATATTTACACTGAAATTTTATTGGTCTCATCACGGTGATAAATTAATAAATTCTTGTGATCCTCTATTGGAACTAGATGGTAAATAATGTTCACTAAGAAGTCCAAGTTACCTAATGAGTCATTTATGAACTGAATGCAAAAATACATATCTACGGAGGAAATCTGTTTACTCTGCAGTTTGTATAGATACTGGTGAGATCGGAGTGAAATTAAGTGATAGCAGGGCCAATATACAAAGAAGTTTGTTGCAAGGTATTCTGCGGGTGCTTACTGACAACTAAACTCTTACTTCGTTTATTACGCATATGTAGCAAATACTGTGTAGCTGGTGATCGACCGACTTATTGAAACTATTTATGGTAACGTCACACGCTTGATTTGAAGTTAGCTGCAGAAACGTTTTATTGTCTATCACAACATTCGCTGAAACTGAACGCCTGCTCTAAATCAACAGCAATGTGTTATAGTACTTTAGAGGTGTTAAGCGTCTTTTCGATTTCCAATTATCGATACCTCATTGGGTGAGATACTTACACGCTTCCGGTTTAGTAATTCCCACATTTTAATACTGCGTGTTACACGACCTTTCTTAAATGTACATTCTGCGTACCAGCTCTTAGTCCCTCTTGCCATTTATTACCATGCCGTGCAGAGACAAAGAGCTGATGCGCGGACTGTATGTAGGGTTCGAGATCACGATTTCTCAAACGTTCACCCCAATGGTCAATCACGCTGCACAGCGTTATTATAAATAAATGTTTTTAAGGGTGTAATAATTGAGCCATTCTAATTAAGAAAGCGATTGATTTGGAGAAGTTAATGTTGCCACATTTTGAGTATAACAACACTTTGTTTTTAATCACAGCATGAAACAAATACATACCTTCATCTCAGATATAAACACTTCATGTAGGTACAAAAAATTTTTTTCCACAGTTGTTACTCATGTTAAGTACAATACAATTTCTTAAATGAAATTTTTTTTGTGTATTTAACTTGCTTAAAGATACTCGTTGTACAGTCAAATAAGAACATTTTATTGCTATGCTTTGTTGATTAAATACTATTAAGATAAGTTTCCTTTGAAAATAATATTCAATGGTTATATGGTAAGAAGACATTTGTCAATCACTAAGATAATTAACATTTATCCTAAGAATGCAATTATATTCCCGTGATTGTGCCAGTGTGTTAGTAAAAATGTTTTTACAAGCCTGTAATTGTGATCAAGTATAATTTCAGAAACTGCAATTTGATTACCAAAGATACAATGTATAGTTGACAAAAAATAACGTACACAAGGACACCCCAGATAGTTTGAATCTTACCACATAGCTGTATCTTACCAAATATGTTTGTAATTCAGGAACAATATTCACAGGCAGTCTCCGTAGGCTACGAACAACATACAAGAGACACTAGGAAGAAATAAAAACAAAAACTACTAGCTACTGACAAAATGATTACTCACAGGGACGTGAGTAGTAATAATTATGATTTAATTGAAAATACATATTTTAGTTGAAACAACATGAATTAAATGAACACCTGTGCAAATGGTTAGTAATATGTGGCAGCTCTTTATTGTTTTAAGAATTAACTTTACTCTGTGTGGCCGTAACTATGGGTGTAGCCCTCTCGAACGTATTTGTTAATTGTAACTTAAATGTAGCTAAGTCTCCTCAGGTTCTTTAAATTATTTCAAAATGTGTAAATTAAATTAAAAAATAATTTTCTTACACCAACTCAGTTGGGAGAACATGAGAATTCAGTTAAGGGCTCCGTAGGCATAAAAGTAGAGCAAATTTAACAAAAATGAAAATCCAAGATGGCGTAAAGTAAGCCAGATCAGTTCCAAAAAAAGCATTTATTATTTTACAGGCGTAGTCTCTGTATAAAAAATTCAGCATACTTAGCTTAAAATAAATCTTGATCGATGTCACATCTCTCGATATATTCTGTAGCTAATTCCTCTGATCGTGGGCCTTTGTCTTCCCTCACTAGGCTTTCGAGCCTTAGGTACGTCACTAAAGTCCTTACCGTATCAAACGCAATCGCGGTAGCTCAAACTTGGCTTTGAATATAATCCGCGTAGGTAGCGCGTACAGACTTAAATTATTCCTCTTCAGATGCCGCCCGTCTTCGCCCTATCGGCAGTCTGCATTTATCTATGGGACTCGGCCAATTAACCAGCAAAATAAAATACCGCTTAGGCTGACGACCCACCAGGTCATCGCCTGCCTGACGGGAAAACCAAGATGTCTAAAAGTCGTAAAAACTGCATTCTTAAATGGCACCTTTAAACATCGTGCCAATCACGAGACGGCTACGTAATATCTTACACATACATCTAGTGTTACCATAGTAACCAATAAACAAATTCCTTTATGCAAAGCGGCCCACATAAAAACTTTGTGAATGAAAACAGAAAGACTTAGACACATAATTTCATGGAAATAGGTTTCCTGATGTTAAAAACACCTTGCAATTAATGTTATGAATTGGAGCTGTAGTAAATAAAATATATCTGCCAGATACAAATAATAAATAAAATAAATGTTACATTAGCATATACATTGCAAAAGTTAGCTGAGACAAATGTGACATCAGTAAATAGTGGTTATTTGAGGCGTTACAAAGAAAAAACCTTGTAATGCTCATAAACATCTTGCTTCTTGTTCTGAGACGATAGCAAGGTAAAGTTACCCTTGTCTCGTCGCGGCCTCCCGTCGACAAAGCGATAAGCTTACCACCCTAGTTGTCATACGTATCTAATTGTAAGCAGATAAGTCTATTCCAACTAAAAAAAAAACAATTGTTGATTTCAAAGTAAATATCTTCTCAGGACAGCAACGAAAATCAGTATTTTATTTTAATTCATAAATTCGAATATTGAAACATAGATGCAGCTGTTGAAAAGCGTCAAATTCAGCAAAAATTGCTGTTAGTAGCCCTCTCTTTACGATATTTATTCTTCTGTGAAGCAGGGACTTAGACTGCAGCGACAATGCTGTTCCTTTTCTGTGCAGGTACCCGTATTAAATTACGATACTAACCGCCTAATCTTTTTAGGAAACAGAACACGCGTACAGATCGTTTATGCCATTTTTCTTCCCAGTCGCAATAAAATAACCACTTTTGAAATCAACATTTGAGAAGTGTCACTGCCGTTACCTGCACGTATTTTAACGGGCGCACTGGATGGCATGCGCCCACTCAGAAGTTGGTAACGACGTATTGAATGGAAATATTTGTTGGTGGCTACAAAAACTGCTTGGTCGATGCTTTCGAAGGCACAAAATTTTGTTGCTGGTAAAAAACCGGTTGTGGTGCCCAACAACATGAAGATAGACAAGCATAAACGCTATATAGTGCTCGCTTATATATTTGTTTTTTAACAATAAATTTATTGGCTGCCGCCAAAACATTTAGTTGGCAGAAATAGCATTAATGTCATCCACATTTTGCTGCGACTGCAAAACTATATCCGTTATATTCTGCGCGTGCGCTCTGCCTGGCATATTCGAAGTGGCCACGTTCTGTCTAGCCTCGACGCCATATTTCGTCCGTGTTCGTTTATTCGCATCAACGTAAATTATTCCAGAAAATTAACTTTCCATGAGGTGTAATGTGCAGGCCTTATCGTGTGTGCCACATATTTGACTCATTTATCTGAATGTCCCAGACGGTACGTTAAGGTCGAGCAAGGTGGCGTAACGGTAACACTCTGAGCTCACACGTTAGAGGTCCACGGTGCGAGTCTCGCTCCTGGGGAGGTTTATTTTAGTTTATAATTGTTGGTGGCAACATACGTCATTTTGTAGTTGCTATTACATATTGGTATGACAAAAAACTTTTGTTGGTTCCACAAAATATTTTGTGATGTCTATATTGACAATAGAATATCGTGGCCACCAATAAAATTTTGTTGGTCACCACAAAACAGTTTTTTTTTTTCAGTGCGGAAGGACAGGAGTTCCACGCTTTAACGTCGAATTAAATTTTGAGGTAAGCATTTCTGAATACTGAAATTACTTATTTTTATTTCTGGCGTTATTGTTACAAATTTAGAAACGAGCAAATTAAAAAAAAAATATTCCAAAATAATACAGTTACACTTGACCGACGCATGAATGAAAGTAATGAGGCTCATGGCAATGCTAATATTACATATGGTGGGAAACTACACAAAGTGTATGCATGGAATCAGATGTAAGGCAGGACTTTGAAAAGTGCCCAGTTCGCCGGGAACGGCGTTTAAAGTCGGTGCGACGGCCGCAGGGCGGTGGAGAGGACGTCATCGCCGAAGGGACTAAGGCCGTCAGCGGGGGGTCTTCATCTCTCGTTCCCTCCGCTCACAGCACACGTCCCGCGATCCCATATATCGTGCGCTTTAATTAGTATATCCAGGCAGAGAAACACACTACCTCGCTCCCCCCCCCTCCCCTCTTCAACCTCAATCCACTTCTTCTCAACCTCGTGCACACACGCACCCTCGAGACTTTCGCGTCCGGCGTCTCTCTAACAAGCTACACGGACCCCGTGACACGACCTTACGACGGCGCAGGCGAAGCTCCTCCGGATAGCAGGCCAGCGAGGAAATAATTAAAATTTACCTCCGTGCGCTCTCCGCGGGGAATCGGGCGCCATACTTCTTTTGCCGTCTTTCTCCTGATGAGAGAATCAATTTCAGATACCGAAATTAAAAAATTAAAATTTTCTTTTCCCCTCTCCTTTTTTTTCCTTCCGCCTCATCTGCGTACCCTCGAAAGGTTTTCATAGCTTGTCAAGCGCGGAGCTGGGTACATCACTTGTAGGTTCGGTGTTATTTGCATGGAAGACAGCAAATTGAGCAGCTCAGGTAGCGTATGAAATGTGGGCACAGCGCGTAATAAACCAGAATTCTCGTTTAACGCTGAGACGAATATTTAAATAATTTAAATTAGATGAGTTCATCCTGGAAGTTTCCTTGGCTGCACTAGTCATATTTTTCTTTTCTCGATATCTGAAACGGCACATTTATCCTGCGTGCGTTCACTACAGTTGGTTAAAGAAGCAAATATTTTCGACACAACTTCGCCCAATTAATGATTAAAAAAACAGGTAACATGCATTACAAGCGACGTATTGAAATAACCCAGCTCAGTTCCACAGCTACGTGGAACAGCTGAACATGTCAAAAACATCTAACAACTTCACGAGTTCACTATATGCAACAGAACTCCTTAGTATTGTTAAAAAATTAAACTCTTTCGGCTCGACAAAAGTTAATCCATTGTTAAATGTAAAGATAAATCTGCAGACACAATGACTTAATTGCAATTTTGATTATTGTGGGAGCAATAGAAATATTGTTGAAGTTGTTCTGTTGAAAGTACTATCTGTTTTGTACAGGAACGCATTGCTCTGCTGTAATAAACAATGTACAGTAACAAAATACAGTCATAATTAGGAATACAACAAACTTTTCTGTTGTTAGAACTGTGTACGTTAACAACATGGCTGTCCCCAACTTAACAGACTAGACGGTTCTCACAACCACATTTTTTCTCCGTGTAGAGTTTTATTGCGTTCCGTTAATATCGTGGAATAATTTAAACACATGAGACGTACTCAGAAGCATAGTGACTGTGCGAAACACACCCCAACACAACATAAATTTTTCCTCATAGTTAAACGACATAATTATTTATCATACAAATATTTTGCAGCAGTTGGCATTATAACCGTACAATTTGCATGGTATGCCTTTAAAAAGAAAGGCTTGTAGGTAGGTTGGTAGGTAGGCTGGAGTGTATGTAGATATGAAGGTAGTTAGGTAGGTGGGTACGTGTGTAAATAGGCATGCATGTAGGTAAGCACGTAGGTATATGTATAGGTAAGTACTTAGGTATTTATGTAGGTATGTGTTGAATTTTTTTTTTTTGTGTTTAGAGTTTTGTGTGCTTTAAGGCCCCGCGTACGGTGCCACTGATATTTTATTTCATTATAGTGCAACTGGTGTTATTAGCAATAATAATATAAAAAAAGTGAATGATAATTACTCCTGGTTTAGCTGGCACTGAAACGTATAATGTACGAGACGGAGAACACACGTAGTAACTTACCCTTGTGACATAGGATTTCAGTATCCTGGAAGATATGTACCAATTCCATTAGGACACATAAACGTAACACTTGCAAATAAAAAACCAATGCTACCAGAAAAACTACACAAAGAAATGGTGAAGCATGGAATTTTAATTTCAGATGAAATTCTAAGGCAGCTGTCATAAAATCTATAATCAGGATTCAGTAGCCAAGAAAATTCAATTAACGAAGCATATTAATTACAAATTTAGTATAGCAGTAATATTAATAATAAAATCAAATGAATTAGGTAGCTTGCAGATAAGTGTTTTTTAACAGTGCATAAATTTTAATGGTTCCGTCTCAAAGTTAAGTTTACACTTAAACTACATCGCAAAACTCACTTTATATTTGCCCTGGCTTGGCTCAGTTAATAAGGTAGAGTCACAAATAAATCGTTCTCTGCGGGATGTGTAGGTTAGTCCAAGAAGTTTTAAACAGTAAACGTAATTGCAGGGTTACCTGACACTGCTTCACCTCGGGTATTACTGCGTATAACAACTTCATGTTACCAACATTAATTCACCAGTAGTAAAATGCCAAAAAACACATTGTCCCTCTTCATTTGCGCTCCTACTCACGCGGCCAGCCATAATTGAACGCATTATCATTCTTTACAATATCTATACAGTCAAGTCACTTAATTTTATAAAATTTTCCGTAATCTCAGTTAGTAGCCCTGGCTGACCAGCTTGACGTGGCTTAACATATGACGTGTCGCCCAAGTTCGTTCGCAAACATAAACTTTTACCGCCAAAGTTCCAAACTTAAAATTACATGAGAAATACAGGGTTTAACTAAAGGGCACATTCGAAAAGCCCTCCCTACTTTTGACGTCATAATAAGCTGCCAACTTAAGAAAAACATAAACGTATCTGGCGTTAACAAAAACTGTCAAAACATAAAAATATACACTGCCTTTAAAAAAATACATTTAAAATAAAACAATTAATATATTTTAAAAAATATTTCAATTTGTAACAAAATTAATTTACAACAACATACAAGTAGTGATACAGAAACATAGGCAACTGCCAACACAACTGTATCCCAGATTAATAAACAACATGTCACAGTGTGTTGTTTGTACGTAGGTATTTATGTAGGTATGTATGAAGGTAAGTAGGTAGGTATTTATAAGGTATGTATGAAGGTAAGTAGGTAGGTATTTATAAGGTATGTATGAAGGTAAGTAGGTAGGTATTTATGAAGATGTGTATGTAGGTATGTAGATAGATAGATACACAGGTATGCAGGTAGGTAGGCATATTGGTAGTTATGTAGATAGGTAGGGCCCAACAAACGGTCTTATTAACAGTCGGGTCGCCCGAGACGGAACAAATTACACAAATAAACAAAGGAAAGGGGAAAAATTCGGCATTGTCGTATAGTTAGAAATATTCCAAACATTCGCTTGGAATGATTCCGGACAACAATCTCAACAACGTATCTTAAAAATTGTTGTAATATAGTGGGGAGATTTTTCTAAAGTGAAAAGTCTAAAGTCTGCGAAAGATAATCGAAACAATTCATTTTAACAGCCCTTTGTCCTAAATATTATCAGTTAAGTGAAACCAGACACAATATGTGCTTTGTCAGAAAATGGTGCCTAAGGATGATTGGAAAACGAAATAAACGTATCTTAAACTAAACAATTTCCTGTGCTCGAAAAATAAGTACACCAAGAACAACATTTATTTCCAGAATTATTTTTGCCAGTTTTTTTGCAAAATAGTACCAGGCAAGAAAATGGAACATTTTGTCATATTTCCAGAAAAATTAAAATAATTTCCACCAAATGTTGCACATTATTGGTGCTACAGAAAGCCATTTAAAGTTACATGATTTAAGTGGGCTCAGACACGAATTATCAACATGGTTTCTATATAAATGATTTTAATAATTGTGTCGTGTCTATTACACTATTTAACCAAATTCAAGAAAATTTTGTATGCTGGCAGTATCTATTAAAAATATCGCTAAGAGAACCCCTTATATTCAGGCAATTTTAGAAGATAGCACAAAATAAGAAATTAAGGTATAGGAGTATGTGATATCTGGGGTACCAACCAACCGATCTCCTAAAAATTAAGCCCTGCTGTAGGCAATGAAAACGTACGTGCTTTTAAGGGACTCAAATATTTGTTTTAAAAATGAGGGAACTATAAATGTTTAATTTTAGCAAACCATATCATTCAATTTATTAGACTGATAACATAAGAAGTTGCTGTTCGGAATCCCACCTCCGTAAAGCAGTTGAATGCACGCCAGCTTATGGTACGAGGTTTACTGGGTTCGAGTCCCGGGTGACGCACGTCTGTATTTGTAATTGCCTCACTACTGTTACCCATGTTTTTGGTTTCATCCCTAATGATATTGCTGTAAAAGAGTCTTCAAGGCCAACCGACCATCTCTGATTTTAAGATCTTCATTAAAAATTATTTATCCCATGCAGAGGAAAGTAGGTTAGTTAATTAGATCAGTAAATTCTTTTTATGTCTGATAAAGTGAAAATTACATATATACATTTTTTAAAGAAATTGATGCATGTTTATTCTTTTCGATGGTGATTAATATGCTTTGATTCACGAGGATTATTAAATATCAGTAAAAAGTAAAGTAATAGCCTTACAATTGTAAAAGTTTTAATTTTTGTACCGCAGATTTATTAGAGCAATCGCTGTGAAATTTTCTCCTCAGAAAATCAATCTGAACGCTTTACTAAGAGCATTTTAAGCAAAGTGGATGCAGTAATTATTCAGTGTAATTTGTGTTTTCATATTAAAGCCCCCTTTTGACTTCGGAAAAGTTAATATTGCGATTCAACTTGAAAAACATCTTTGTACACTAAGTTGTTTATTTATTTTTCCAAATCAACACTATAATATAGAACTTTGAACGTTAAAAACACTATTCTCTAGTTTTTCCTCAGTTAATATATTACAACAGTGGTTAAAAGGACAATTAATGTAAAAGTTAAATAGACATATCAATTAGTCTCATTATTCTATTTTAATATCACAAATTTTCCTATAATATTTCTTGTAATTTTCTCTACGTGTCAAAGTTATAATGATAAAATAGGATACGTTATCACACCAATTAGAAATAGTTTAATTTTGAAATTATAAATGGAAGAAGAGCTAAACCCAATGTTATATTTTTATATTACAGTATGTTAAAATCTTATATTTCACGACGTACATGAGTATTTCTATTTTAACCCCGTTATTCATACAGATGCAAAAATTTATTTGTAAATATTTCTTCGGAATATTTTTGTTCGGCCGAAGCATACATATTTTGTGTTTACTTACAATAATAATCAATTGTAACGTAACTTTACTTACGTGTTATGGAGCCAAAGAAATAGTAGTTAGCCTATATTGCAAGTGTGCAAAAACTGTCATAAAAAATAAAAAATGAAAAACTAATGCTTCAAGCGTGATATAAAACATCATTACACGAAGACCTTACTTTTTACTCGTACAAAGAATATTTTCTGAGCACTAATAAAGGGAACATTTTGATTCACCATGTAACCTAAAGACCATGTCACTGATTCTGCGAAATTTGAGGAATCTGTCTCTTTGCCACTACGCTATCAAGGCCGCTACTCGCACTTTAAGTTAAGCTTTACGGGTGTATTACGCTTCCAAATCGCTCCATGGCTGTTCAGTGTTTCTCACATCATGGCTTCGGAAAGCATTCTTGTTCAGGAATTGACTTCACGCAGCTGTTGGGAAAATGGAAAGGAAAATCAAGCCTGAGGGATGTACGCAGACTCCGAGTCGAACGACGCAAGGTCGAAAGCAGCAGGTGACGTAACGCACCAGAATGCACTCGAGCACGATGCGATCAGCAACAATTTTTATGCGCTCATTAAGAGTGCGTATTTCACAGCTAACGTGGCATCACTACGGTGCTTTTCATTTTACGATTTGTTTCGTCACAGAACACGAACAGTTACTCTCTACGCTATTAAATGAAAGTACATCTCTTTCTCCTAGACAATAAATATTTTACTTTATTGACACCTAACACTTGCAACATACAACTGGAAACACAAGTTCTTAGTCAGTACTCATTTAAATGCCACTTAAATGCTTTGAGATGTATAGATTTCGATAGGAATATGCATTCCAGATTTCCACAAATCTGTAGGTAGTTTTGTAAATTTAACGTTCCTTACAGCTTGAAAAGAATTTAAAGCACCATTTCTATATACCGTATATTCACCTTGTGTCGCGCATACGATGAAGGGATGCATGTGAAGGATATAAATCAGTGAAATTCAGCCACTATATTAATTAGTTATCTGGTACTGATAATCAGTCGCGCACATTTTCACTGTTTTCACTAATTTGGCTCCATTATCACTGTTTCAAATTTAGAGTGTAATGAGTAAGTTCCGCCAGCTACTCAATCAGATAAATGAGATCTTCTACAAGACTTCTAGAATGGAAGAAACAACACGAAGAAAATTTTCTTAAAGATACATTAACTTCATAACCTATTTGTATGCTTCCAGTGAAATACAATATAAGTCGCGTATTATATTTTTTACCACACACATATATATATACATATATATATACATACGCACGTATACACTGTTCAGAGTTAACTGAGCACATTTGGAAGCTCTGCTTATGATGTGCGTTTCTTCTCATTTTATATATGTATGCCATGTAGTATATTATTTGTAATGGCATTGGCCTAATAACATTATTCATGCGCCAGTCAAGTCCAAATGTGAAATTATTAGGAACCTAAAAGTGTTACTATAGTCCATTAGCGGTTCATTCGGTGGTTTTAAAACGAACTTTTGAAAAATCACCCTGGGAGTAACATGTCAACCTGTCTAATGTAAGTGCTCAAACTTGCGAGGAAAAAGCACATAAATGAAATTCATTCTAGTGGCTAACTAGAAAATTATGATGCCTAACTTATCTCAAGGATATACGCTGTACAAGCGGTTGAAAACGAGTTTGTAAAATTGCGAAAAATATTAGCGAACGATCAAACCGATACCTTAATAATTTGGCAAACTAGTAGTACTGAGGAAGGCCAAATAAAGAAATACATGTTATTTGGGTCAGGCGCTTGCTTTCAAAATGGCGACCATACATCAATTTTTGCTTAGTATGCCATCTACAGACCCATTTAAACAACCTTAACTTTGCTTTCTAATGAAATTATCTATTACAACCATCAAATTAGTCTACACAAAATATATTTTGTGCACCGTTTCTTAAGATAAAATCACATAAATAAATTATTTAGATTAGTATGTTTTATTCTATTAAAGGATTAAACAAACTTCAAACAGATTTTGTTAGCTATCAGAATTCGTTAGAAGCATTAATTACGCATTCATAGATCCTCTTTTGCTCGATTTTTGGTATATGATGCCAGTTGAGAAAATAGAAAGTTTATGCCATATTTCCATAACTAACTAATTTTCACTATATTTCGTATACCATTAGTGCTACAGAAGGCTATGAAAACCTTACATAACTTAAGTGGGTCAGAGTTTGAATTTCATATCAGTTATTTAGATAAGTTTGCCATATATATTAAAGAATTTAACAAAATTAAACCACACCTTTTATACTAACAGCATTTTTAAGAAGAATAGTAAAGAGAGTCTCTTTATATATATATATATATATATATATATATATATATATATATATATATATGTGTAT
>NQII01009652.1:0-25863 GCA_002778355.1 Clitarchus hookeri | reverse complement strand
TTTGTATGATAGCACCGAGTGGGAAAAGTAGATGTTATAACATATCTTGTGAAACTATCATCCGATTTCCACCAAATTCTTCACACGGTAGACCTTGCAATGTCACATGTTTTAAGTGGCTAAGTTATTAATTTTCAAAATATATGCCATGTAAATATTTGAGGTTATTCAACCCTTTAATTCAAAACATTCTACATATTGCATCCGAAGTTGATGCTTCGAATCCAACCTCCGTAATGTATTTGATTGCACGCTAGGTTATGGTACAATGTTTTATTAGCTCGAGCCCCGGTTAAGGCACGTGTGTATTTGTAATTGTCTAACTACTTTTGCGCATATTTCTGGTTTCATCCCTTGTGTTGTTTTTGTCACCGATATTTTCTTTTAAGAACTGAATAAAAATCTATCATCATCCAAGTAGAGGAACGTTGGTTTATAATTTATAGCTGTAACTTCTTGTTTATGAATACGATACGAAGAGAATATAGGAATTTTGATTTTTCTAATGAAGATTTAAGGAACACTTTTATTAAAAAAATTTGGTTGATTTAAAGTAAATTTAAACATTTATAATGTAACGGCAAACTTTGAAACCTTGCAGTATATTTGTCTACAGTTGCCTCAAACTGCAATCACACACGTGGAGGATAACGACGTAGCCATAGATCGTCTATTTGCTAGGCGTTCAATTTTGAAGAAAATGTGAGCTTCGCGCATGCGCACATGATGTGGATGGCGAACAACTAGAACAGTAATATTTTGTTATATTTGAGATGTCTGCAACTAATGTTGCTGTTAATGTTATATATACTGTTTAGCTATTAATTTAACTGTAATGTTACTTACTTATGTTACAATGTTACCCCTTCACGATTTGTCTGTTGTGGCAAAACTAATTTTGTGTTGAATTGAATTAACACTTGTGTTAAAAACTTTATTGTGTATAATTTGCTATAAAACGACGTTCCTATGAAAAATAAACTAAGTGCAATTATGTTGTCATAAAAATAAATATTGGCAACGAAGAAAAATATGATGATCGTGATAGGAACCCGAGCCTTAAATACTCGGCATTCGCCACTTTACGAAACCTAACATCTTACCAACTGATCTGTTTAAACATGTATGACGGTGTTTCATATTCTAGTCTCATTACAAATCAGCTCTGATACTATACTTGAAGTTATAAATATAGTGGTGTAATTTTACGAGACTATCGCTGTTCATTAGTATCGCCCATTTTACTGTACGTCAAGTCAGTGTAAANGAATTGAATTAACACTTGTGTTAAAAACTTTATTGTGTATAATTTGCTATAAAACGACGTTCCTATGAAAAATAAATTAAGTGCAATTATGTTGTCATAAAAATAAATATTGGCAACGAAGAAAAATATGATGATCGTGATAGGAACCCGAACCTTAAATACTCGGCATTCGCCACTTTGCGAAACCTAACATCTTACCAACTGATCTGTTTAAACATGTATGACGGTGTTTCATATTCTAGTCTCATTACAAATCAGCTCTGATACTATACTTGAAGTTATAAACATAGTGGTGTAATTTTACGAGACTATCGCTGTTCATTAGTATCGCCCATTTTACTGTACGTCAAGTCAGTGTAAANCATAGTGGTGTAATTTTACGAGACTATCGCTGTTCATTAGTATCGCCCATTTTACTGTACGTCAAGTCAGTGTAAACTTGTGATTGGCTGGACATTACTTACGTATCGCAGTAACACAAAATATTTTGTTCATCGTGTTATTTTTAGCGTAATACATCGGGCTGCGGCAATATACTTGCTTTCTTAACAATAACACATTATCAAAATGTTTGCTGTAGTAATATTAAGATGTGTAAAATGTTAACATTAATAACTTTGTCGCAGCATTATTAGTTTTACTACAACATTAACGTTTAGAGACATGCCTCAATAGTAAATTTTGTTGTTGCGAGAACATCAGATTTTTTTCTTTGTTTCTGTAAGCTTACCCTGAAGTGTTGTACTGGGAACAAATGACGAAACACAAGCGACGACAGGAGATGAACGCCAACACACAAGCCTGCAAATATCACGAGAAACATCGTTCTGCAAACCGTCAGGAGGAATGCCACCGTGTTTTTTTTCTTAAATTCGTCAGGTTAGGAAATCAAACAGTAATGTGCCGACAGGGGCAACGCTCGTATCTTCCAAAACTGGGCAAAAGAAAGTCGAAAATGGGCTTTAACTTGACACGGTTATGAGCAGAAAGACCAAAAAGGACGGAGCATCCTGGGTATACCGGACTCCGAATCACCTGGAATCTCACTCGGCAATCAGAAACTTTTCGCTCCTTCCTAGGTACGGCTTCGCGTTATCGTGGCGAGGAGGCCTCGCCACGTAAGTGCGGTCCCTGTCACACTGTCAAATCTTTCCATGAGGTGGTTGGTCGAAGAATGTTGGAAGATTGTGACTTAACCGAAACCGAAGCGTCATTGGCGCCGCCATGTTTGTAAACGTTAAATTGCTCCGGTTCCAAAATGTCGTCGGTGCTTAACGAGTTCAGCCACCCTGAATTTCGCCCGGCCAAAAATGTTAATTTCCTGCCGGACAAAACTTTAAAATGGCAAACAATAACACGCAACAAAAAAAAAAAACAAAAAAGTTATTAGGTAGAAAATTAATTCATTCAATATCCGTTTGGGACATGACTGCTACCGAAATTGCACATTGGACAGTAATAGTAAGAAAAAAAAAAAGTCAAAAAATTTAATCCCACAACAGATTAGTAAAATTAATAGAATTAAAATTATAAATTTAAATTAAATAAATCTCAAAATTCTTAACACTCTTTGTTACTAGGCTGTGTGGTAACACAAGAGCTCTGGCCTATTTGAATAATATGGTTAAATAAAAATAACTCAAAATAGGCCACATATTTGTTTGATGAAAAAATTAACAGGCATATTTTTCTCCTTCAAAGATATCATATCTATATATATATATATATATTTTTTTTTTTTATGTTAATATTTGCCATGTGATAGGCGCTTTAGCAAACGCAGGCGCCAAGAACTCTTACTATTTTAGGCAAGAAGGTTGGTTTTTCCTTAACTATCGTCTGGAAAACGCTGCACTTCAAAGCGTCGATGAAGATTGAAAGGATAGGAAGCAACATGGGGCACGAATTCTCTAAAACCATATCTGACCAAACCATATAACAGAAAATGGAATAGTAGTTACTAAAACATGAAACGCCGGGAAGAAATGTTTTTTATGATTTTAATGGTGTTTTATAAGTGCTGAAATTATTTTTCCGTTACCTTGTCATTCAACTGGGTAGAGCGCAGTCAACCGTTCTGACCTGAGAATCCTGGGTCCAATCTGTCAAGGCTTTCGTCGATTTGTTTACCCAGTATTTCTACAGCCTAAAATTATTTTGGTTGGAAATATTATTCATTCAGTAAACACTTGTTTCCCCGAGTATGGGGAATTTTTTTTTAAGTCCGTTGCTTGGAGAAACGGAGGAATGATAAAAGCGGAGAGTGTTTTTATGGCCGCCGGGAGAACCAGGTGAGTAGCAGGGACTCGGAAATGAAAGCACCGATGCTCCAAGCACGGTGGTTAACCCCTAGCGAAAGGGAAGTCGAGAAGGTTTTGGGGGAGGGGGGGGAGGCAGAGTTTGTAGCTTGTAGTCTGTGTGTGCAGTTGGTCGGTGGGTTACATCTCTCGCTTGCCTAGTGAAAGGATAAGAAGACGGGCGGGTGGGCAAAGTTGACATGTGTGACCCGGCGAGGTCGCGTGTTCGAGGAACTGGGTGGGGGTTTGGAAAAGGAGTCGAGATCTTGGTAGAAGTGGGGGGAGTTAGTTGTTAGAAAACGCCGCTCGAGGGGAACCATAGCCATAGTGTTTGNAACATTTCCTGTGGAGATGTCATCACTGCCGCGAGCTTCGTGCAGGCCCGCCGACAACCACTCCCCTCTACTTACACAATTCCTTATCCTCAGAAGTCACAATTATTTGCATGCGGAAACTGTCGATGGCAGATAAGCGCTCCCCCCCCTACCTTTTCACAACCCCTTTTCTTCCAAAAACAGGCGGAAACTTCGCAACTTGCCCCACCCCCCTCATCACTCTTATTCACGCGCTGACGGAATACAGAACAGGCGGAGAGCTCCGCACGACGTGGAACTAATTCCGCAAGCTCTCTTTTTCCCTTGGTCGTGGCGTGTCATGCGAGATCGTGGGAAATATCTTGTATGTGAAATCCAGGGCTTGAAACTGGAAATTCCTCAATAGTTAAATATGAAACCCTTTTATCGTATGTAGGTGCAATATTACCGCGGGTAAGGTGGTTGTCTACTAACCAAGACTAGAGAAAGCATTTTAACCATCCTAGAATATTTGTATCGTTTCATTTTTTTACATGCTTTCGGCAAAAAATAGTAATGCTGGTATTAATTATGTTATAATGTAAGTCATAAAAGTTGTTAGAATTTTATAATCATTATAAGTGATTTAATTGAATGCCCTCCCTGAAATATTTAACTAGAACCACAAGTACGCCTATGTTACTTACAAACAAATGAAATTGTTTAGTGTGTAATGAAACAACATGTTTTAAATTGGCAATTGTAACGTACAATCAACAAAATAAATAAATTCTTTAGCTATTATGGTAACATAAAGAAAATGTTATTAATACAGACAGTTTTTATGGAATTAAGTAAGTTGTAAATAAAGTTTGTACTGAGTTTAGATGTATGTTTTCGAGAAAACTAGTTAAATATCTCCGTATTTAATGTATCATATTTATTAATTTATATATAATAATTATATATTAATGTGTATAAATTACACAATATTTATAATAATTAATGTAGTTAGAAAATAATTTAATACGCTGCACAAGATTATTGTATAAACCGCCGTTAAGAAGAGAGAGAACAGACGAGACCAGCCGAACTGAAGACAAGATCTAGACGAAGTCAGTGACGTTTCCTATGCGTACACATGGGTAATTTCTACACAGAGAGAAGAAACTACCTCCAACAAATGCGTATCAAAAGAAACGTGATTTGTTTTTCCTTAGTTTTAACTCCCCCACCCCCTCTTTTTTACCCTGAGTGATAAAGATATTGCACCCATTAACTGAAATAATGTGTGACGTAAACATTGTTCACTTTCTAAATTGTGCGCCAGGAGAAGTAATCAAACCTTTATTTTATTCCGAATGAGCATATTTCTAAAATGAATATTAATTACATAATATTTCCCGTGGTGAAAATACAATCCCTTTCACTTTAAATTAAGTAAAATAATTATATTGGAGTTCATTTTATGATTACCTTTTATTACACTCATTTAAACTTAATTGAGGCATGTTCTATGATAATTGGTTTTTGAGGGTAATAAATAGTATTTTTGTAATTGTATGTCAACTTTCACCCTTCTTCTGTTTAAATTTTGTGTATGTTATGGAAGCTGACTATTAACCACTTAAATATCGTTTGGCACAAACTGAAACGCAATATGTTTTATTCAGAACTATAATCTACACTCTCGCACCTTATTACGCTACAACATATATAATAAAAACAGGGCAAACATCTTTGATTTTTCATTTTCATGGATATCGGCCCGGATTTGTAAAACCCGTAGTATAGACCTATTCCTTTTTTTCTGTATTGTTTAGAGATCCAAAGGGAAATTCACCTTTTTTTTTATGTTCTTTCTTCAGAACACCTCTGCTCGAGTTAGCAGTAAGCTAACCTATTTTATACATCTACAGACATTTCTGAAATATTTTTATTTGATGTGGAAAAAAAACTTCTGGTTGCTTAACGATTAAGGAATCAGTTGCGATGTCATTGTTCTTGAAAGCATTATTTACTCCATCGTTCGCATTATCCCTTTATGATTCGTCTCGATCATTATGCATTCTCAATATCAATCAATTTATTTTCGACGTCAGTGGAAATTTATTAATTTTCTTGGGGCTATTGACAGTTGAGTAAGTGGAACACTCTACAAATCAGTACTTTAAGGCTGCACAGTTTTACTTTCGTTTAACGAAAAGTGCGAATTAATAAGTCAAGCAGGCTTTTTGCACTTTTCTCAACACAGCAAATAACTAAGTCTAGAAAATTACACCAAAAGGACAACGCACCGCGTTGGTGCGCATTCTGTTTAACAATATTTTGCGTTGTAACTTAACTACTTCTTACTAAGCGTAACCAAAAAAAAAATTTTCTCTTTGTTTTTATTAAAATGCGTTGTAAATTAAGAATTCTAACTTACAGATAAAATATAAGTAAAAGTTCAATTTAACCTAAAATAAAAAAGTTTTTTGTTAACGGAATTATGAAATGCTTCTGATAAATGTCCTCACTAGGAAACAATGAGAAACGTCACAGCGAGGTTATTAAAATGTTTGATTTAAAAATTTTGAAGATAACGCGAATATACTATATTCATCGTGCTACAGGAATAACGGAAATAATTCCCGCTGGCTGTAGACCAGAACTTAATGAATAGCCTACTTCGATGGGTAATCACTATAAAAGTAGGAAAAGGGATGCTTGGCATCCTATTCACGGTTGGTGCTACTGGAACCAAAAGCAATATGTGTTCATTTAACTGTTGGTCACCTTATGCATGTACCCTGGCTATGGTCATAAAATTTCTTTTACTTATGGGGGTTAGGGAATATAAATTTTACTCGCGGATATCAAGATTTAATTTGGACAAACGCTTTTGTGTTTGGTTAGATGAGTTATAGGAAGTTTTGTCTTTTATTGTTGTTTCTTTGCACTTTGAGTAAACCCTCGCCAGCAAATATAAGGAACTAAATTTACAGTTATTTCAACTATGATCAGATTATATTTAATTTAACTGTGTTCACAAGTTAACAACATTGAAAAACATGCATCTTATGCCCGATTTCTTCCAAGGATTTGGCTAAAACTGTATAATGTGTATATTTTTTATAAAATCAGTGTTGCGTATACGATTAGTCATGCTAAGAATTGATGCAAATGGAGGAACAACGGTGACCAAAATAAAAAGGGAAAAGGAACTGGAGGCCAGGAACTACGTGGGGACGAGGGATTGAAAAAAATTTGTTACTTCCAGTGATTTAGAAGATAATGAATTTCTAGAAAGGAAAATATCGCGAATAAAACGCAGGAAGTGGCCGTGGCTGTAATAATATTGCTTTAAAACAATAGTAAGTAAAAAAAATTGTATATACGAAAGGAATTATCCTCACTGACTCACTCATTCATCCGCTCATGGCCCAAACAGTTGGAAGCAAAAGCATGAAAATAGGAGACGGCTTTTCCTTAGATTGCAGGTACTCACTAGCAAAGGATTTTTCGAATTTTTACACTTGAGAGATTGAAAGAGGTAAAATTTGTTTTCGAGGAGTCCTCAATAGCTCATAAAACCGACGAGAGATCATTACGTTATTCGTTTTTATGGGCTGAATATATAAATGCCCAATAAAAACATTCAATTATTTCTTAAAATACTACTTCCGGAATGGTTAAAACGGGTAAAATATGTTTTCTAGGACTCCTGAAAAATTAAGTAAACCAAATGTGACATCTTTATGCTCTTTTCTGCTTCAAATGTTGACTACCTAAGTACCTAAAAACTAATTTCAGGATTTCTAAAATTCGTCCTCAAGGAAGGTTGAAAAGTGTAGTTCACGCAGACGAAACCGCGGACACAGAGCTAGTTTCCATATAAATTTAACTAGCCCATGTAACCAATTATTAATACATCACTATCCCAAGCAACATTACTTTTACCAAGAAATTAAAAATATATTTCCGGGATTATATATACTCTCTCCAATACAAGGGCTTTGTTAGTTATATTACCATGTCACTTTTACTTCATAGCTCTCACTTCAGGCACCAACAAATGAACTAAAAATCTGTGTCGCTTATATAAAGAATTAAATCTTACAACTGTTTTTACTGTGTGTCACTATTTTCTTTGCACAGAAATGCCAGGAATGTGAAAGGCCAATGCACTAACATAAATTTATTTAACAATCCAGGTTTTTAGTCAGGACATGAAACGAGATTCTTCGCAATGCATTCCTGGGAACGAAGGTTCGCTCCACGAAGTCAGGCTTGAGTGCACACGGAACTAGTGTAAGGAATAAATAATGCAGTCACAAAGATCAGCCGCAGACCTCGACGGAGAAAAAAAGTGGGCGACTCGTAACCTTCATTGGCAAATTAGCATACACTTTCAAAAAATTACATTATATTATTTTTCTCAATACATTATTAAATATGTCTTACATCGTACTTGATTACGGTGTATATTAAAATAAATTAATGTTTACTAAACAGAGAGAAAATTATCAGGAAGTAAAGTATAAAAGTACGCAACGAAATTAAATCATTTCCGCGAGAACACACAGTTCATTTGATAGTAGATCAGCTGTTGGTAATCATAGCAAATATACCTAGGTTTTTATTACCAAATTATGCTAAATAGTTCAAGAATTCACCCATACAATAATATGTCTACATTCTAAAGTGCTACACGTTAAAATATAATTATAGTTATTTATCAAATGCCAAAAAACGGATTCAAAGTAATTAGGTAGTTTACATAAACGCATTTTCACTTGTTTTTAGGTTAGATTTGGTGTAAAAAAAAAAAATTACTAATGGTTTCTACGTTACGAACAGTAAATTACCCGTATTAAGTTATTTAAGTTAGTTTATTTGAAACGAGACCAAGTCACGATTTAATGTCACAATTAACAGAAAGCTCCTCTCTTCAAGCAAAAATTTCCTTTAATAGACATTCTTCGTATTTTTTAAAATCTTTTGTTGTAGGAACTAAGATACAAAAAATATTAATATGTAAATAATTTAAAATCATCAATTTGTTATTTAATGCGGCATGATAAGATCTTGTATATGTCACACTGTAAGGCCTATATAATAGTGTGTTATAAATTAAATTATATTTTATAAAACTATAAGAAAATATAATTATTGTAAGTGTTTTTTATATTCGGAATCACAAGAGTACAGTAAATTACATAAAATGACTATTATTGCTCATTGAAAAAAAAAATATATATTGTCAATGATTCTTTCTGGGTTGTAAAATAGTTTGTTATAAAATTGCCTAATCTCATCATGGGTACGCATTTGAGAAAATTTTTTTCCATCATGTCATTTTCTCTAATTATACCCTTAATTTAGGTCTCAGTTTGAAATTTTCTGCAGATTAAAATAAATACTTTTGGATTCTTGAGTATTGTTCTTACAATAATATATCTGGTACATTTTTTTTTCTTTAAGTAAAGGATAACCCCGCCATTGAAGCTTGAATATATATTTCAATTTCAAAGTTATTCATTATGATTAACAGTTTTACATTTATATTCCATTCGCAAGCTAACACTTTCACACTTCATTCTGCCCGTAATTCTAAGATCACATTTTATAATTTCAAATCACTTCTATCTCCCTAAATAAGTTAGTATTTATCTCAAAATCTTTGTACGGAGCATGAAGTTAATGGCTACGGTTTGAGATTATTTTATTTTTTGTATATCTGTGAAATTTAATTTTAACACAACGCAACAACTTAACAATTTTCTTAGTGTCAACAACAGAATAATGCATATGGAACCGCATATATAGGTTTGGTGAAGACATATGTAAATATGGGTTTGTTTGAAATACTAGCAGTATGTTTGTTACAAACTTATGTTTGTAAACATTTTCATCTATTTTGAAATACGTCTACATATTCTAATTGGCAGGAAACAATAAAATAGTATTAAAAATATTTTAATATGAAATATCTTGAAAAATTCGTTAAAAATGTTTTGGAATCCATTTTTTATAAACGCAGATGGACTTGATACGGAAAAAGTGACATATAATTAGTTAAAATATATTATTTGACATGTAAATACTAGATAGCTATTGAGGTTTACACGGTGAAGCTATTTGTGCGTTTTTAATGTATACGTTCTATCATGTTTCACGTTCATCACAAGAAAACTGCAAATTCTCTATCCTAAATCCTTTTTGTTTTTTTTTCATTAGTTTTGGCAGTTATTTTGATTTTATAAAAATCATGTTACTTCAACAAAGTAAAAGGTTATGATCCTAATTCATCGTTCCACTCTCTTTGGCAATCTTATTACATACACCTTCCAAAATAGTTTACATAAATATATATATATATAAATATATATAAACAAATATATATACACACACGCGCGCTAGACTGATCCATTTTCTTTGACTTAGNAATATATATATAAATATATATAAACAAATATATATACACACACGCGCGCTAGACTGATCCATTTTCTTTGACTTAGTTTTCCGTTCGCCACCCATTCCCACATAAATGGAAAATCACATTGCAAATAATATTATTTTGCCCTCTCGTAGACTATATATACTTATCTTTAATGCATTTTCTAACCGTGTATCTACTGCCTTTCCTTTCGTTTTAGATAGACACTGGAGAGCCAAAAAACTGCTAT
This sequence comes from Clitarchus hookeri, assembly GCA_002778355.1. Lineage (NCBI taxonomy): Eukaryota > Metazoa > Arthropoda > Insecta > Phasmatodea > Phasmatidae > Clitarchus > Clitarchus hookeri. The sequence goes on along the minus strand of NQII01009652.1, from coordinate 15,332 downwards.
TGACGTGCGTATTCAAATAACAGAGGTATGGAACCAATCGGAGTAACGCAATGCGGTCGGCAGCGCCTATATAAGACAACAAGCATCTGGCAAAGTTTCTAGATCGGTTACTGCTGCTACAATGGCAGGTTATCAAGATTTAAGTGAGTTTGAACGTGGTGTTATAGTCGGCGCACGAGAGATGGGACATAGCATCTCCGAGGTAGCGATAAAATTTGGATTTTCGCGTACGACCATTTCACGAGTGTACCGTGAATATCGGGAATCCGGTAAAACATCAAATCTTCGACATCGCTGCGGCCGGAAAAAGATCGTGAACGAACGGGACAAACGACGACTGACGAGAATCATTAAACGTGACAGAAGTGCAACCCTTTCTCAAATTGGCGCAGATTTCAATGCTGGGGCATCAACAAGTGCCAGCGTGCGAACTATTCAACGGATCATCATTGATATGGGCTTTCGGAGCCGAAGACCCACTCGTGCACCGTTGTTGACTGCACGATACAAAGCTTTACGCTTCGCCTGGGCCCGCCAACACCGCCATCGGACTGTTGATGAATGGAAACACGTTGCCTGGTCTGACGAGTCTCGTTTTCAATTGTATCGGGTGGATAGACGTGTACGGGTATGGAGACATCCTCATGTATCAACAGGGGACTGTTCAAGCTGGTGGGAGCTCTGGCATCGTATGGGGAGTGTGCAGTTGGAGTGAAATGGGACTCCTGGTACGTCTAGATACGACTCTGACAGGTGACAGCTACGTAAGCATCCTATCCGATCACCTGCACCCATTCATGTCCATTGTGCATTCTGACCGACGTGGACAATTCCAGCAGGACATTGCCACACCCCACACGTCGAGAGTTGATACCGATTGGCTCCAGGAACACTCTTCTGACTTTAGACATTTCCATTGGCCACTTAAATCACCAGACATGAACATTATTGAGCATATCTGGGATGCCTTGCACGTGCTGTTCAGAAGAGATCTCCACCGCCTTGCACTCCTATGGATTTGTGGACTGTCCTGCAGGATTCATGATGTGAATTGCCTCTTGCATACTTTGAGACATTAGTCGAGTTCATGCCACGTCGTCTTGCGGCACTTCTGCGTGCTCGCGGGGGCCCTACACGATATTAGGCAGGCGTACCAGTTTTTTTTGGCTCTTCAGGGTGTATTCCTCTAGAATAACAAATATTTCTGAAATCGACTTGACAAATTCAATTGATTCATTGATATAGTAGTCTGGAAAACTGTAATATTCTCCGAGAGTCTCCTCTATGCACGTTCTAATCAAAGCTGTAGGTAGGCACACAACATCGTCTTTTTCCCCGCCAAGTATATTTCTGTCCATCAAATCTTCTTACTGTTGATCTTTGACTCCATGCTCTAAGAAGCCATATTTCGCCCTTATGTAACTACAACTTAATCGGAACTTAAAACGTAATTGAATATAATAACCATATAAACAAACATAAAAAATCAGAATTTTAAGAAAAGAAAGGATTAAATATCAACCATAAAAAAATTTGAGAGAATGAAATGGTTATAAACGTCAAGCACCTTGCTTTACTCACATTGTTTCTGGCCGTATACGTGCCTGAAGCACAGTCTGTGCTGATATAGGTTAAATCATTTCAGGGGATCGTGCGTTTTCTTATGCAAACTGTTACAGGCTCAGATAGAGTAGAAACAATGGGTAAGGTATGCATCAACGCGATTTCTTAACACTGTACCACCTTCAAACTGAATATTACCTTTCCGTTCAGTGTACAGCCGTCTGTGTATCTGCTTACGGAGGTTCATGAATCGTCGATACAACTCTGTTTGTTATTAAAGTGCCGAGATAGTAAACATTACTATGAAAAATAGTTTGTGCGGCCGCATGCAACTACTACAGCATTTCATATGTTATGCAATTAACTTTAACTTATCCCGTAAATTATTTGCACTCTAAATCTCAATCAGTGATAACTTCACGTTTTAAATCAGCTGACAGCGCCTGACACATTCAACAGCGACTAGTCAGTTTAACGGACGAATTAGTTTAAAAAAAAAAAAGGCCAATTTCCCTTCTTTTACGGGTTCAGTGATATTTTACACTGATTAATAAACTATTTCATTNAAAAAAAAAAAAAGGCCAATTTCCCTTCTTTTACGGGTTCAGTGATATTTTACACTGATTAATAAACTATTTCATTCGCTGTTTTTCAGTGATTTGCTTTTTGACTGATTACTTAGTTAAACATTGTATGTCAAACGAAATAACACATGAACTGACGAAACCCATATACAATATTTTTTAAATGTGGGCTCCGTCTTTTATAATGACATTGTACCAGGTAACATAAACATCAGTCTTTAATTTAATTTTCACGTCTTTCATTTCGTTTTCACGTAACCATAACAGCGCTCAAGAGGTTTAAACTGCATCAGATAAAGTAAAGTGAGTGCATTCATTCGTAATATTTATATTAATAATCCTAACTTTACCAGTTCAACTAAAAACGACAAGAAATTGCGTATCAGTTTCACCTATTTTCGATGAAGTGCGTAATAAATATATATTTCTCTTATCAGTCAACATCGGCTTGATAGCTCAATTTCTAAGATGACGGGCTGGGAGCGGAAAATTGTAGGTTAAAATCCTGGGCGTTGCATATTTTAATTTTTTTTAATGACGTTAAATTGCACAACTTTAAAAATAGCTATCGGAATACATTTATTTCTCCGTAATTGTTTGGCTTAATTCAACAAAAGCAATATTTAATTCTCCACATGCAGTTGGCTGTATCACTTGTTCAGTTAGTACAATCGTTTCACTGAAACGACCAGTGGTTTTCCACCGATTCTAAGTGGGGCCATTTTCACTGATTCGAGTTTTTTAATCTGATTGCGAATCAGTGATTTTCAGCTCATTGGAATTGAGAGTGTATGCTGTTCTATACATACACATACCTAGGCGCTGACTATAGGGGGACAAGAAGGGGCGTCGTTTTCCTGGGTTGATAATCACTGGTCGGCCACAAATTCAGTTTGTAGTAAGTGTTTATAACTCACTGTAAAACAACTCGCATCGTTGTATTAANTATTTATAACCCACTGTAAAACAACTCGCATCGTTGTATTAAAATTATATATTGTTCATAGGCGTTTATATAACCAAAAATAGCAATATTTAAAAATAAATTATTTTATCAAAATATTAAAAACTTTGACCTACACGAAATAAGTGTTACATGCGTGGGTATCCGCATGTATAAACATAATATTTCTGTCTATATTTCTCTCGTTTTATCTTTTTTCTTTTCTCTCTCTTTCTACTTCGTTATCTACCTTTCATATACTCTTTCGTTCTATTTCACTCTGCATTCATCTTATACACACACATATATATACACACACACTGAGGTGACTAAAGTCATGGGATACCTCCTAATATCGTGTCGGACCTCCTTTTGCCCGGCGAAGTGCAGCAAAACGACGTGGCATGGACTCAACAAGTCGTTGGAAGTCCCCGGCAGAAATATATTGACCCATGATGTCTCTATATACGTCCATAATTGCGAAAGTGTTGCCGGTGCAGAAGTTTGTGTACGAACTGACTTCTCGATTATGTCCCATAAATGTTCGATGGGATTAATGTCGGGCCATCAAGGTTGCCAAATCATACGCTGGAATTGTCCAGAATGTTCTTCAAACCAATCGCGAACAGTTGTGGCCCGGTGACATGGCGCNTCAAGGTTGCCAAATCATACGCTGGAATTGTCCAGAATGTTCTTCAAACCAATCGCAAACAGTTGTGGCCCGGTGACATGGCGCATTGTCATCCATAAAAATGCCATTGTTGTTTGGGTACATGAAGTCCATGAATAGCTGCAAGTGGTCTCCGAGTAGCTGAACATAACCATTTCCAGTCAATTATCGGTTCAGTTGGATCAGAGGACCCAGTACATTCCATGTAAAAACAGCCCACACCATTATCGAGAGCCATCACCAGCTTGCACAGTTCCTTGTTAGCAACTTGGGTCCATGGATTCGTGGGGTCTGCGCCACACTCGAACCCTACCATCAGCTCTTACCAACTGAAATCGGGACTCATCTGACCAAGTCACGGTTTTCCAGTCGTCTAGGGTCCAACCGATATGGTCACGAGACCAGGAAAGGCGCTGCAGGCGATGTCGTGCTGTTAGTAAAGGCACTCGAGTCTGTCATCCACTGGCATAGCCCAGTACAGCCAAAGTTCGCAGCACTGTCCTAACGGACACGTCCCTCGTACGTCCCACATTGATTTCTGCGGTTATTTCACGCAGTGTTGTTTGTCTGTTAACACTGACCATTCTGCGCACACGTCGTTGGTCTCTGTCATTAAGTGCACGCGGTCGGCCACTGCTTTGTCCATGGTGGGAGGTTATGCCTGAAATTAGGTATTCTCGGCACACTCTCTACACTACGGATCTCGGAATTTTGAATTCCCTAACAATTTCCGAAATGGAATGTCCCATGCGTCTAGCTCCAATTACCATTCCGCTTTCAAAGTCTGTTAATTCCCGTCATTCGGCTATGATCACGTCAGAAACCTTCTCACATGAATCACTTGACTATAAATGAAAGCCCAACCAATGCACTGCCCATTTATACATATTGTACGCGATACTACTGCCATCTGTATATTTGCATATTGCTATCCCATGACTTTTGTCACATCTGTGTATGTGTGTGCATATATATTTACGAATGTGTAGCTCAATTGGTGAGGTGCCGATCTTGAAGCAAGAATGAAAGGAAAATATATATATTTATTATTTTCGTAGGAAAATATGTAACGCTGAAAGTTAGGAAAATGATTTAATTTTTTAGTTTAAGTTTGAAAAATGGTTAGTACANTTTCCGAAATGGAATGTCCCATGCGTCTAGCTCCAATTACCATTCCGCTTTCAAAGTCTGTTAATTCCCGTCATTCAGCTATGATCACGTCAGAAACCTTCTCATATGAATCACTTGACTATAAATGAAAGCCCAACCAATGCACTGCCCATTTACACATATTGTACGCGATACTACTGCCATCTGTATATTTGCATATTGCTATCTCATGACTTTTGTCACATCTGTGTATGTGTGTGTATATATATTTACGAATGTGTACCTCAATTGGTGAGGTGCCGATCTTGAAGCAAGAATGAAAGGAAGATATATATATTTATTATTTTCATAGGAAAATATGTAACGCTGAAAGTTAGGAAAATGATTTAATTTTTTAGTTTAAGTTTGANGTATATATATTTACGAATGTGTACCTCAATTGGTGAGGTGCCGATCTTGAAGCAAGAATGAAAGGAAGATATATATATTTATTATTTTCATAGGAAAATATGTAACGCTGAAAGTTAGGAAAATGATTTAATTTTTTAGTTTAAGTTTGAAAAATGGTTAGTACANATAGGAAAATATGTAACGCTGAAAGTTAGGAAAATGATTTAATTTTTTAGTTTAAGTTTGAAAAATGGTTAGTACATATATTTTATATGATTGCATTCACTTCACCGCTTTGAAGTTCACGTGAAGACGAAATGAAAGATTGACGTTTATGGTACCTGGTAAAATGGTACTATAAAAGACGAAAACCACATTTTAAAAAGTGTGCGGTGCTTCTTTTGATATACCATGTTTTGTTTAACTAAGCCGTCAGTCAAAAAACAAGTCACTGAAAAAGAGCGAATAAATGGTTATTATGTAGAAAACGCCACTGAATCAATAAACGAGGAAAAACTGGCATTTTTTTTCACTTATTCGACAGTTAAATTGACTGAAGTGGCTATTTATTAAGTCAGGGGCTGTCAATTAATTTAAACTGTGACATTCTCACTGATTCAGATTGACGATGCAGGAAATTGCAGGGTTGCCATGTTATTAACCAACAAGTGTGTGTTATTCTTGGGTGTCTACCGGTCATTATCACACGCCACATGTTCACATACGACATACATCAAATTAAGCTATTACTATTCACGATTCTGCCGCTTCATATCACGTGGTTTTTGACATTTGAAAATGATTTCTTTTAATTCCCAATTTTCAAGTTCGTGTATTTCCGATAATAGCCACGTTCTGTCATAGGTCGTATTCCAGAGTTTATTACAATGTTGTTTAATAAACTACAGGGCACTGCTTATGTCTGCGTTTCCGTGGTCACAGACCGAAAACGTAAAACGCGTATATATTTTTTTCCGCAAAGGAGAATTCTATACCCAGCGCGGAAAATTTCTCAGTTCGTCACCAATTTCAAATTAAACTTATGAGGATATATTACAAGAGCATGTGCCATATTAACAAAATAAATTCTGAGATCGCTCTTATCAGTGTGGTAACGTCCAATCGACATATAAGTTGACCTGACAACAAAACCCCAGAATGTGTCAGTGGCGTGGCTGTGTTCTACCACGCTGTACAAAAAAAAGTTCAGTTAATATATGGAAAAAAACTCCGTTTTGTTGAAAAACTGGAATAATGTGCCAGTANGCTGTACAAAAAAAAGTTCAGTTAATATATGGAAAAAAACTCCGTTTTGTTGAAAAACTGGAATAATGTGCCAGTATGAAAAGCGGAACATCTCCTTATTGCATATAGTTCCGGGTGTTGGGGACGAGCAATGCCGAAGCAAGAAGNAGCGGAACATCTCCTTATTGCATATAGTTCCGGGTGTTGGGGACGAGCAATGCCGAAGCAAGAAGTATTGTTTTTCGCCGCCGTAAAAAGAAAATTATTTTTTCTGGAGACAGAATATTCTCGCCTCTTTAACCTATTTATTTAATTCCTGGCAACGCCGCACGTCTTCGCCGGGGTACAATTAGGTTTTTAGTTCTTACAGCGATACACTAATAAATAATTAGGGGAAAGACAATTACAATATCAAATGATAGTAAATTAGTAAACTGCTATCATATATAACATACATACACGTCACGTCTGATTAAAGGTGAATTGTACCGCCTCTCATGCTCTCCACGCGGAGTCCGACCAGCATTGATGACTACCTTAAAATCCTCTTGAGGCAGGTTCTCTAAAGCGGTTTTAAATGTGTTTATTAGGATGTTGTGTTCATGCAAGATTCCTTGAATTTTCAACCCCGTGTCTCTTTCGACTCCTTGAATAAATTGGCAACGGCAGTTTGTTTCAATTTCTTCGTTTCAAATTAAATATACCTGCAAGAATTTATGCTGTTCATTGACAGCTGGAAAAGCGCACATTTTCTATGATGAACTTGCCCTTGAACAGTTAACGTTGGCGAAAATCCGCGCATAATTTTCTCTCTGTCAAAGATGTATTTTGGGAACATGAGTTGTACTTTCTGATCCTATTTAAAAAGCGCCGTAATTCATCAACGTCATACAAAAAGAGAGATTTCAGAGGCTCTTCTGGCTCACCAAGTAAAGGAAGGGAAACTTTCCCGCTGGAACAGCATATCCATGCGGTCTCATATTTCCATTTCAAAGCGCTACAAAACCGGCATGACTTGTCCATGAGTCCGATAACAATAAGCCTGTGATTCTCATAATCAATTAAGGGATCGTAATGAAATGCCACGTCATTAAATACACACCAAGTGTTTCTTTGAAAAGCTCGTCGGCGTTCCGCTTGGAGTTCCATTTTGCGATTCTTCTAGCCTGTGACTGTTCAGATGTTTCGGATGCCCTTAAAGCAGCTGGTCGTTCTGCTTGTTCTTCCAGTCGTAGTTGGGTCCGAACATGCGTTCCGGAGGCTCTTAATAGGGCTTGACGCTCAGCCTGTTTATCTAAATGCAGCTGCGTTTGTTCACGCGTTTCTGAGGCTCTCAAAGTGGCTTGACGCTCTGCCTGTTCATCTCGACGGAGTTGAGTATCGGCAGGAGTCTCTAATATCCTGAGATGTTCCTGGCGTGCGGCCTGTTCTTCGAGCCTTCCCTGCATCTGAGTAGGCGATTCAGCGGCTCTCAAAGCAGCTTGACGCTGTGCTAGCTCTTGTCTTCTCAGATCGGCATCTTCTGAAGACTCTTGCGATCGAGCAAATCTTTTCGCTTGTACTTGAGACGATGCTCTTGAAAGACTTGATTTTCGTTTGCGAGGCATTATTTATTAAACAGACTATGAAAAACCAAACAACAAAATAAAAAACAGTCAAAAAAGTAAACAAAAACAAATACCAAAACCAACAAATCCAATTCAAAGTGCAAATCAGTACCAAAGGTCAATCCAGTCCAATAAATTGTTCATTATTCGAATATTCCTAAACAAAAAAATCGAAGCGAAAAGCAAATCAAAGGAAACCAAATCAAATGCAGTCAATTGAAACTATTTGAACGCCATCGATTGTCAATTTTTAAAACTTTAATTGGTAGGTCGCTTAACATAGGATTATTAAAGGAAATTACATATTGAGTAAATTTTTTGAGATATTTTTTTGCGATAGCAAGTAACCAATATCACCTTTCAGACCTCCAACTGTTTATGTGCAAGAAATTACGTCGATCTGTAGCTCGGTTGCAACGTTGCATTGTTGACGTTGAATATTTTTCCGTTTGTGTACTTTTTCATTTTCCAATATGAGTTTCCCCGAGGGAATGCGATATTTTCTCGGGATAAAAAGTAGCCTATGTCACTTCCCGGCCCTCCAACATCTCTGTGCAAAAAATCACGTCCATCCGTTGCTCCGTTGCGACGTGAAAGAAGGTCAAACAAACAAACAAACACACTTACGTATTTGTAATATTGGTATATATTGAAAAGTAACACAAGTTATCGGTAACAGTAAGCAGCACGTCAAATTCAAAAGGAAATATTTTAGCGTCAGTTAAAGAAAATAAGAGTTTAAACGCAGCAATATAAAAATAATGTAGATGGTAGTCAGAAAATTCATTAAATTGGATGTTTTTTAATCATTTTCAAATTCCCATTCTAGAACTAAATTATTTTATTATTTTCAATATTAGTTTTAAACACCAAAAAAATTGCATCCATAACGAAAATTAATTTTTCTTTCATCAGCTGTGGTTCTAATCCAAAAATTATGTAAAATTGTACTGGGAAATTCACAAACAGCTTTTGCGAATTTCTGGAAAGTTCTTTAAAATTTAAGGGAAAGTTATCTATTAATAATAATGAAGTGCCTGTAGTTTTACAGACATTTATGGATAACATTTTACTAACACTTATCTGTAATTTCCTAATATTTTTATAACAGTGCGCATCATTCTGAGCTCCTTAACTATCAGAAATAAGTTACCTTGAATCAGAAAACATTTCACGTTTGGGGTATCTCGTCGTAAGGGCGCGACAGTGTTTTCCTTATGAATTGTATAACAAATAATAAAAGATCCTTGGTTATGATATTTCGTCACAAAATCTTTTACTCAATATTCTGTTCTCGAGCATGTAAATTTTGTCTTTCTTGTATAGTCAATGCAAACCCGTGCAAACAGTTCACATAAAAACGTTGTCTTATGTCTCTTGGGGAGGAGTTTATAACAAGCCTACGCACTGTCACTAGTAATGAACTCTTGTTTTTTTTTCCAACGAAGATGAAGTGAAAGTAGATCACGCATATGGGGTTCAAAATATAAATTACAAAAAATATACTGTCGCCCACACACATCAATTGATGAACAATGCGTCACATTGTCATGACTACGTTTTGGACCTAAATATTCCAAGTCGGATGCATGCAAAATCCTTGTTTATATACCCTGTGTGTTGATCAAGATTGTTATTCAGCGAAGCCATTCGTACCTGACTGGTCTACAAGAACATAAGAAATACATAATTGAATAAATTATATTTGATCAAGTAAACCACATGATTTTTCGGGAATTATTCACTTTAAAATATCTCACCAGTGCCACTTATAGTAAACTAGAGAAAAGAAAACATCACACGTTATTTGGTCCACTGCGTCATTTTCAATTTTATCACAGAAACTTTTGAGAACATTTTCATCACTAATCATTCCGTGTGGATAGAGACTGAGTCGCACTGAAAACTGTAAGTGAGTCACCGATTTCAACCAATAACAATAAAGGTAAATTATTCTTGCAATCTTCCACCTCTAGGAAATTAGTGGAATTTTTTGGATACTGTTCAGCGCCGTGGAGAAATGCGAATCTATGTGATTTAATTTTAAAACAATCATTTATATTTACTGACATATATTCTTTAGCAGATTACNTTTTAAAACAATCATTTATATTTACTGACAGATATTCTTTAGCAGATTACCGACGAAAATATCTCCCTAGTTTGCTCTTTAAACGCGCAGTTTTGGGTTTTGAGACACAAAAGAGCCTCGAGAATGAGCCCGAAATGAGAGCCCGGCACAAACGCTTGCGCTCCTCGTGTAAATCACTGCTGCTCTGTTTGACAGCTGACGACGATCAAGCAGGCTTTCTCACAGTCTGCAGCATGATTTCCTTAAGACACCCCCTCCCTTCTTCGCCCCCCTCTCGTTCCCGGTGCACTCCGACCTCTTTCGCCCGTCGTGACATGTGGGAGGGCAAGCGAGCCCGCCAAACCTTTCGTCGCTTGTTTCGGAATATCGCGCGCCCTTTGATTAATGGTTCCAGGCGAAGCTGTCAACATCATAATTAACACCTTGTGAGGGGAGAAAATTACACGCTGCCAGAGCCGAGCTCGCTCCTAAAAGGCACGTTTCCGTAACTTATCCGCCCGTGCCTCCTCGGCTCCGGACACCTCATCAAACTGGGAGGAAAGCAGATATCATGCGAGGAATTCCAGGCATTCCAGACTCCATGAACTTTCGTGCAGCTTACGTACTCGCTCGCCGGATTTCCCTCTTCAAGATAAGCTACTGAGATGTCTCCCACGACAGAGTCCAAGCAATCGCTCTTCATGTTAATTTCGTTCACAATAGATACGTAATTTGACATAATTCGTTTTTGGAATATAATTGTTAACTATGAAGAATATGAGAATTCTACTGTGACTATATGCTTCCTAAATACGAACCTCTGCCAGAATACGATGGAATTATGTGAATATCTATGGTGGGGGAATAATAAAGGTGATTCTGACTGTCAGAAGGAAAACGTTCATACGAAGAACTATGTACACTGTAAGAAATTATTCGCCAATTTTCCCATATCAGTGTATACGTACTGTGAGAGAGAGCGAATTGTAAATTTTTCCCATACTTCCATTGTAGGGCTCCTGCAGTTTCTCAGAGAAGAGTCAAATGCGTAGGGAAGTTTCCAAATCTGTACAGCGGGAATGCAACAAATTCCTGTATTTTCAGCCTCATGTGTAGTTCTATTTTCATAAAATGCATAGGTTAATAACTTCCTTTAGAGTTTAGGAAGTTTACCAGGAATTGTTTACAGTGAACTGTTTCTGAAATGTGGTTTCTTGTAACATGATATTTGACATTAAATGAACGCATATTTTGGTTTTGTAAGGAAATTAATGCTTAGGCTTCTAATAAGTAATGGTTGTGTAAAACATCTAGATATCTAATATGTTTTTACATATTTTTAATAGATGATGGCTATCTATATTTGTAATAAATTAAGGAATACTTGTATATAATGTATAATAGCTAGGCCTATAAATATATCTAATACCTTATAGTTATGTACACTTTAAATTAATAATGGCTCTCTAAACTTCTTACACTCTATGGTGTTGGTCTAGACTTATCATAGATTATTACTATCTATATTTTCCACAGATTATGAATACGTATACTTCGGATAGATGATGATTATCTAGCCTTCGAATTGATGACGGTTATCTGGACTTCCGATAGATGACGGATATCTAGATATTCAACACATTATTTCTAGAGTTCTAATAGATGACAGATTTATAGATATCCAGTAGATGATAGATGTAAGATTTTTTACACATTATTGTTATGCAGATATTTAATGGAGATGTTTGTCTTGGCTTGTAATATACGATAGTTTTCTAGATTTATAATAAAGTATTATTACGTAGACATGTATTAAATGGTGGTCGTCTAGACTCCTAAAGGAAGGTGGTTGTCTTTTCTTGTTAGGTTGGAGCCACGTCGCTGTGGGTGCAGGAAACGCCGGCCTCACGTCTGCAACTACCTCGGCGGGGACTGCAACCTGAAACAAAGGTAACCACGCCAACAATGGCTGCGAAAGCTTGCTGTCTTCTGTTCTAATAGATACTTGCAACACGTATTGGATTTCACATGTTAGAAGTGGAGGTACGGAAAATCTTTGAACTTCAATAGCAGTAAATTTGAATTGTGTGTACAAGTTTTGGTGGTTAGCTGAATCATCTGCGAATCATTTACGAAATCGGTTTGCGTTAGATTTTGGAAACTACGGTAAGAATATTTACAAACTGTAACTATAACACGTGTACTTGGCAGTCATCCGAAGATGATGGAACATGATTTTATTATTTGTATTGTAATAAAACTACATTCTGTTACCACTCAAAGCCAGCACGATTACTGCTCGCATTTACCATATGAATTTTTAGAGCGATCATGTAAGGCCAGTGTATAATAGATTTTCTCACGCAAAGCGAATAATATTCTTAATTAGTCCGTGGGTATGTGTTAAGTGTTTGTGTGCAACATTTAGTTTCACTAAGCTTAATCCATTTCATATGGAACAAGTGAAACATAACTAATTTTAGGTTTTAAAGGAAGATATTTGGGAACCGTACATATTATTTTTAAACCAAAATAATATGTCGAAGCCACGGTAAGAAATTGTATGATACTTTGGAACTGATCGAAAGAAAATATTGCATACCTTCACATCAAACAATAAACAATATTCACATGCTTCTATGAAATATTGTGGTCCCAATTATTCCGTAAGTAACATGATATGTTTTATACGCTTACACCGTGCGAAATCATCAAGTGGCTTAATTTGGGAGATTTATATGGGTCCATTAAGGTTATGTGAGTTCCGTATGAAGATAAACGTTTATAAAGCGCCTAGCTCTATTTAAAAAATATGCATTAGACTTACAAAATCTTTTCTTTATATATGGACGCCACTCAGATTCTCTCACTCAGTTAAAAATATTCATACGGCTGATTCACTCTGAATTCAAAACTTCGTCAACACACACATGATTGTGTGCATAAGTAGAGGGAGATACGCATTCTTGGTCGTATGCGCTGTAGAGAGACCAGAAAAGCGTGGTCTTAATCCTGTTTTAGACTAAACTATGTTTGGTGAATTTAAAATACCGTATACGATCAGCTGGAAGTAAAATGAGAAAATTTTCACCGCACGCTGGCCTCAGAAAAATTGATAGCAAAATTGGACAGTATGCTAGAAAAGCACAATGACTGTTAATGAAACATGCAAGGTGTCTTCTATTAAAAAAAAGTTGCTGCCGATAAAAGAGCTCTGTGTCATTCTTCGTTATACTTCGAATCTATGAGCATCCTCTGAGTAGGTGAAACATAATGTGAATTCTGTTGTGAAACAAGTACCCACATTGACTGACGAATGTAAACGGAATAAGTTCGATATTATTTAAAAGAAGAATACCATTACCGGAAGAAAAATATTGCAGGAGATAAAATTCGTCTAGAATAAACTGGGATAATCTTAAACGTAGGCAACCTGTCGGGCTATCGTCGATGAATTCAGATAAATTTTCGAGAGGAATTTGTTCCACCGTGTCAGGAAAAGACAATGAAATTCTGTTAAACTAGCGACAGTTTTCAATAGATTAAACACATGAAGGTCAAATTGTTGTAAAATTAGTATATTTCCCACATATTTAAATAGGTGGAATAAAACGTATTATAAATTAGTTTATTAGCTTAAGAGGAATTTTTTGGTTTGCGTTTTTACTTAGACCTTCGTTGCATTACTTCTGATACTACAGGTGGAATAATTGCACTTCATAACAATTTTACTTTTAATGGTTTCTCTACATTGCAGTGGTTGCCGTACAACTCCGGCTTTCATTCCCGACCAAATTTTATCAGATAATTCTCCGTTACACTAATGATGCTCCCGGGTATGCTAATAAATTTACTGGCTAAACTAACNTTTATCAGATAATTCTCCGTTACACTAATGATGCTCCCGGGTATGCTAATAAATTTACTGGCTAAACTAACTTAAGAGAAAAACATTGTTAAAAATGCGAAAAAAAAAATCATTAGCGATGATGTCTTTGTGTATGTGGGCATGTAGGGAAGTGCAGAAATTACTTTGTTACAAAATGCCCAGGTGTTAGCTGTTAAAGGTCAAGTTTTACCATATTCATGAACTTAAAGTTTTTATAAATATATTGGGACGTGGAGGTAATGTCAATGCGTCTTTTAAGGCGTAGTTTGTATACATGGCTTTCATAGATTAGGATTTTTTTAAATCTGATCAGCAGAATTAAAGTTATACTATAACACCCATGTCATCACTCATACGCAATAAGTGAAGGTGTCAGTGCGAGAGTGCTACTATATGGGTAGGTATACATAATTGCAGCGATCTCCGCCGCGATGCCCGCTACCAAGTCATCTACTATAACTGATGAGTTGCATACCTCCCAGACGCTACTAGTCTTCCATTTTCTCACTTTCCCGTGGCACAAACTGGGGTGGCATAGCACCCATGTTTGTTTTCCAAATACGTTACGTGGCCACTACAGACATCAAACTGAGATGTTCTAAAATCGTACCTATGACTGGCTGATTTCGCCCTGTTAAAAAAAGTTCATGTCGGGTTGTTTACGGTTTTAGAAAGTTCGCTAGGTTGTGAGTGCCGAAAGACCGCTTGCTGGCGCGACAGGAAGCATATTCGGGTTACGCGCAGTTACATTTTTACGTGATTGGCTATTCTGCAATACTACCAGGCGGTAAGGAGTCATCCATCCGTGCCGTATGCAGACGAATAAAAGTGGCATGGGACTCGCGAAATCCGGGAACGCGGATGCATGTCGTTTTTCATGAGGTATACAGAATGTTCCATAAAATGTGGGACCCTCTTCATCGGGAGATAGGAGACCATATTTGGCTTTGTTTCCAAGTCATACTCATGTATATACTGCAATAACGTGGCGCTGCTTATCGTTACAGGATGTGTTCAGCATTACTATCTTCAGCATTGATGCACGCCTGCTGTCGTCGTATCGTTAATTCTCGTTTTCTTGCCTCGAAGACGTCTATTATGGGAAAGATCTCATAGATACGTCTAGATTCTGATGCATTACATTTTGCAAGCTCATGCACCGCATGTCTGCCATTTCCTGATTTCAATAGTTTATTATCACGCCCAAGTCATAGTACAGCAAAGTATCAACTGGTATTGTCAGGAGGACATAACAGGAAT
>NQII01009651.1:0-48958 GCA_002778355.1 Clitarchus hookeri | reverse complement strand
AGAATCTGCATAGGTACGTAAAATAAGAGCGTTTAATATATTTACTTTCTTACAACGATAATCTCACCCAAACTTTGCGTAATTAGGTTGTGGTACCAAAAGACTCAGTTCCATGGCATCCTGCGTAACTCAAACGGCCCGTCCCACAATGCGACAATGACTTGGGGAACACGGTGCGCCTTACTATAATGTTTGGTGTAATATTAGTTACAATAAAATTCAATAAAAATCTATAGAAATCGCTTTAAANATGCGCCTTACTATAATGTTTGGTGTAATATTAGTTACAATAAAATTCAATAAAAATCTATAGAAATCGCTTTAAATTTACGAGCAACATAAATTTTGGAAATCACAACTTATCGTAAATATAGCCTCACTATGTTGATTTATTTACCTAACGCATATGAACTTACTGTTTATAAATAATCATAGTTTTCGTCTAGCGTATCTGAGTTATATATTTAGACATAGTTAAATACACATATCTATATGCATATGTAAATACGTAATTTATACATATATACAAATAAATGTAAATACAGGATGTTATTTTACGTTACAACTGTCGGGAGGTGATTCCATGTGCAATGCCAAGAAGAAAAAATCTGTACAACTTGTGGCCTGAAGTGATTGATAAGTGAGTTAGACAGCTATACAGTAGAAAAATTATAGGCTGCAATTTAAAATATCGGAAAATAATACGGAAATAGAGAATTATTATAAATAGAGCATTATACTACGAAACGTTAAATTGTAAACAACACCCCAAATCAACTAAAGAGAGGTTCCTTATTTCACATCGCAGTAAATTTTATAGCCTGAGTGAGTGAGTAAAGAAATTTAGACGGCTCTTAATATCGAGATCTTGAGAGCCAATGACGGTGAAGTGAGATGAATACGGAGCAACGCCGGAATAAAAGAGCGGGGGAAACGGGAGATCCCCGAAAAACCCGCTGGCAAGCGGCATCGTCCGGCACGAATTCCACATGTGAAAATACGGGGCTGACCCCGCCGGAAATGGAACCCGGTTTGCCTAGGTGGTAGGTGATTAGTCTATCAACTACAACACTGCAGCAGCTCGTAGCCCTGAGAGTTGTATAAAATTAGAAGACGGACTATTAATCACCATGTCCAAATGTGTAAATCAGGTCACCAGCTCCGTTTGGGGAAAACAGAGCCCATGAAAGTAGGCAAACTGAGTGGCTTTTGTGTTACGCATGGCTAGCTGAAATGCATCAGCGAGCGATAATGTGCGCGTGCATCACGAGCAACGTCAATCCTAACTGCGTAGCTCGCATTCCTACACCTCACTTATTCATTCTGTGAGGCTGCAGAAATTATTTCTATTTCTGGTGAAGCCAAGTGCTGTAGCTATTATCTGCACGATTGTATCAGCAAAGGCATCCTAGAAGTGACAACCAACACACACCATTTTCGCCAGGATTGACAGACGCTTGCTGGGAAACTGGGAGTACCCTGCCAAGCTATCAAGACTGTGGCGAGCAGAGGAGAAAGTGAACATTACGGTTTAAGGAAGAAGAACATACCATTAAATAAGAACGATCATCTACCAGCGTCCGCGTAATTTTTCATGAGTTTGGTTCGCATATATTACTGTGCGGGGCGTGTTTAACGAGCAGCATCTACACCTGTACCACAGAAGAAATTTCCAGGCAGTGGGCCCCGTGACTCTTTCCCAGAAACAATTCCTGTACCTGGTTTCTGCAGCAAACATCTCGTGATCCGCAGTTTCACAAGTCCGTGTTTTTACAGACAAAACATGCACAGCAGCTGGAACATTCATTTATGGGCTGATGAAAACCCACGCGCCACGATCATGACATTATACCAAGAGTGGTTTTCGACTAACATAAGGCCAGGCGTTCTAAATGATTATTTGGTAGTATGACCATACCTCTTGCCAGCACGTCTTGATGGTTACATATAAGATCAGTTCTGGTAACAGACATCATCCATGCTGTTGGAGGACATACTCCTTCTGGTACGTGGCCACCCATGGCTTTGGCGTGATGAGGCACCACCCACAGTACTCGTGATATGTGCTTGTGACTACTCCGATCAGTACATTCTAGGAAGGTGGATAGGAAGACGAGGGCATGTCACCTGGCCTGCTCGTTCCCCTGATCTAACACTACTCGACCTCTTGTAAAGCCACGTGGTGAGCCTATTCTACGAGACGCAAGTCTACACGGTTAGGACCTCAATGCAAGGATAATAGCCACCTGTGATACGATCCAAACCAATCCCGCCTTGTTCCAGATAGTGTAACACTCTGTGCTAAGGGCGTTGCAATGCAAATTTCGATGCAGGTGGGCGTCATTTCAAGCACGTATTTTGAAGTGTTTTTTGACAATATAATAATACACAGGTTAATTCAGCTAAGATGTTCAGCCCAAATATATTCCGAACCGCTGAAGGTATTAAAAATTTTGATTTTAAATTCGTAAATGGTACTATGGGGCCCACAATACAGCGTCTATGTCTGTTCCGGTATGTAACTAATTACCGAGATAACGATATCAACTTTGGTTTTTTTAATGATAATATACTTCATTCTCGCAATAGCAATATATTTTATTAAGTGAAGAGTTTAGTGAAGTGGTTATTTTGAAAACCCAACCAGCACTTTTTGAGATATAAGGGTGTTTTCGTAGGGTTATGCATTTGACTGTAGCTGTGGCGGGATAGGTTGAGTCATCCGCTGGGAGATGTTGCATTGGCGTGGACTGTGAAGCAGACAGGATTGCTAAGTGAATTAATTGTAATCAGGCTATGAACATCAAATTAAACACATGTTTTAATTGTCTGTAACTCGGTACCGGAAATATGGAGGAGTTAAGTTAACTTGGCACCTAAATGCCAGGATGTGAGAGTGTCTTTTATATTATAACCCAAAAATTTGTTATCAATTAAGGCCTGAAAATTTTAAAATTGATTTTATATTTTATCATAGTGTCCATGTGTTGGGGCACAATCTGGAACGACAAAACTTAAATCTCGAAATATGGAGGAGTTAAGCTGACTTGGCACCTAAATGTCAGGAATTGAGAGTGTCTTTTATATTACAACCCAAAAATCAGTTATCAATTAAGGCTTGAAAATTGTAAAATAGTTTTTATATATTTTATCATAGTGTCCATGTCTTGGGGCACAATCTGGAACGACAAAAAGTTAATCTAGAAATTTTGAAGAGGATGCCCAATTCTGTATCTATATATATGGAATAGAGAATGTCTTTCAACCGACAACCTAAAAATTTGTTAACAACAATAGCTGGAAAATTATATTACTGACTTTATAGACTTTATTGTAGTTGTCCCTGTATGGGGGCAATCATTAACGACAAAATTAACAATTGATAATTGGAATGTTTTCCATGGGCCTCTAATATGTAATTAGGAATGGTATGTTATTTACTAATTGAGAACCCCAAATAAAACACCCAAAAACACCTGCATAAATTTTGGCTGTTTTTTTATAATTCAATGGTACTACCCATGTTTTGGGGCACAATCTGTATAGNTGCCCATGTTTTGGGGCACAATCTGTATAGTGACTAAAATTTTAATCTAGGAATCTTGAAGAGGAAAGCCAATATTGTACATATATATATATATGGATTAGAGAGTGTGTCTTTTAATTAACAACATAAAAATTGTTATCTATAACCTGTAATTATNATATATATATATATGGATTAGAGAGTGTGTCTTTTAATTAACAACATAAAAATTGTTATCTATAACCTGTAATTATATATAAGATATTAGTATGAACAAAATAAGACAATACCTGTGCATAACGAATGTCTCGGGGCACAGTTTATGTCTCGGGGCACTACTGATAAACTGATAAATTGGATTTGTAAAACTTGTACATTTTTAGTAATTATGAACTTGTTTAATAGAGTGGCCATGTCTTGAAGTATTAGTATAGTAATAGTGCGCCCATGTTTCGGGGCACTTATTGCGTGTGTTTATTTGTATATACCTAGTCAACTTTATATCTATTTATAATGGCCTGAATATGTTTAAATTATATGTGAACCCACAGTCATTCACCTACATCAATCTTATATGGAATTATTGGAATAATACTTTACATATTTAAACAGAGCTGCTCATGTCTCGGGGCACATATAATAATTAAAATAATAATCATTTCAAATAACTTGAGGGTTAGTGGATGGTAACATACTAAGGAACTGATAAATGCACATCTATAATTAATGAAAAATTGTACATTGGATATTATTAGCAATTATGAACTTGTTTAATGGAGTGGCCATGTCTTGAAGTATTATATAACAATAGTGCTCCCATGTTTCGGGGCACTTATTACGAGTTATTATTTTGTAAATACCTAATCAACTTTATACCTATTTATAATAGCCTGAACATGTTTAAATTCCCACAGCTACTCACCTTTATTTATATTATATGGTATTATTGGAATAATACTTTGTATATTTAAACAGAGCTGCCCATGTCTTGGGGTACATATAATAATTAAAATAACAACAAAGTTAAATAACTAGAAGGTTAGTGGATGGTATTATACTAATGAATTGATAAATTCACATCTAGATTTAATGGAGAATTGTAAATACATAGCATTGAAGAGAACATGGAAATGTTAGCCGATAATTTATGTAGTGTTACCCATGTGTTGGGACACTGTTTAACATATATATTAACCGGCCCGCATTACAATGAGTTTTAATAAAGTGAGGTGAGTTCCGCCCCCCGATGGTTCTTTTGGTAGGTTATGATGAGCCAGAAAGGTAATGGGAAGGGAGGAGACGAGGGAGAGAGAAGAGGTGGAAGAGATAGTAATAGGGAATATCCATTCAGCAAGGGAGGAAGAGTTAATAGATCTCCCCCACCAGTGGATAGAAGAAAAGAAGAAGATGGAGAGGAAATGAGAAGAAGATTTATGGAACAAAGAAGAATGGACTTCGAAGAAGAAGAACAAGATAAAGTAACAAGACAAGAAGAGGTGAATGAAGAGGAGGAGAGAAGAAAAAATGAAGAAAAAGCAAGCAAAAATAAGAAGAGCAAACAAACAACGGATTGGATAGAATTGATGGAAGAAGAAACTATAGAAAAAAGCAAGAAAAGAGGATTCGAAGACTTGGAAGAAGACGAAGATGAAGAATATAAAAGAAGAAAGAAGAGCGAAAGAACATTAGCAGTAACTAAGTTAACCGATTCAACGGCACAAATGAATGATATGTTGGTATATTTATTTAAGGAAAACAAAAATGTTCCTGAAAGAATTAGGAAAAACATAATGGAGAGAATGGGAAACCTTCATCAAATCATAATTGAACAAGAGCTAGACATAATACAAAAGAACAATGAAATAGACCTCCTGAGAGAATGGAATAGGGTGGAGAAGAAAAAAATGGAAGAAGAAAGAGAAATAGGAAAAAAATATTGGAAGGAAGAAACAAGTAGAAAAGGAAGTGAGGGAAGGTGGAATGAAGATAATGTAAATGTGTGGGGAAAGAAAAAAGAAGAACCAGTGGTTATAATATTAGAGCCAGCCATAGCTAGAACAGGCGATAGCAGTGAAACTACACAACAACAAGTAATGAGTTATATAAGACCGAAAGAAAAAAATATACAGNAGCAGTGAAACTACACAACAACAAGTAATGAGTTATATAAGACCGAAAGAAAAAAATATACAGATAAACAATATTTAGGAAGTTCGTAATAATGGGATCGGAATGGAACTGGCAAATGAAAACCAGGCTAAGAACATGGAACAAGAAATTCAGGAAAAAAAACTGAAGGTTAAAGTGATTAGAAAAGGAAAGAAGAAGNAAAAACTGAAGGTTAAAGTGATTAGAAAAGGAAAGAAGAAGCCAAAGATTATAATCTTCGACGTCGATAAGAACAAAGGAGACGAAGAATTTAAAGAAGAGATATACTTGCAAAATTTTACGGAAATCCCTAAGGATGAATTCGTTAGAACATGTAATGTTCTGTTTAAAACAAAACCAAAAGATAACTCCCATAATATCATCATGGAAGTAAATCCACAAGTTTTTAAGAAAATTGAAAAGAGAAGTAAAATATATTGTGACTGGAGAGTTTACAACTGTAAGGGGTTTTTGTCACCAATGAGGTGCACAAGGTGCTTGAGGTACGGACACACTAACAAATGGTGTAGAGAGAAGAATAGTGTATGTGGTAGATGTACAGAGGAAGGACATTTAGAACAGGAGTGTAGAAAATTAGAAGTAAAATGTATAAATTGTGTACGAGCAAAAAAAGAGGGACAAAACAGTAGCCATACAGCAAGGGATTTGAAATGCCCTGTATTCAAAATGGCAAAGGAAAGATTGAGAAAAGAAATAGACTATGGAAACTGTTATGGAGAGTAAAATGAAGATTAAAATTATACAACAAAATTTACACAAATCCAGGGCTAATACAGCTAATATAACAGAAGAAATCATAAATAAGGGGATTGGGATTGCCTTACTACAAGAGCCTTATATATATGAGGGAATATTTCCAAATAATGATAAAAATTGGAGTGCAATGTACTACCAATCTAACGAAAAAATATTGGCAACTACTTTATGCCACAATAACATCGAATCTATTATGCTTAACCAATATACGGATTCAGAAATGGTAACGACTAAGATCTATGTAGAGAATATGGTAGTGAATATTATAAATATTTATTGCCCACCTACAAAAAATATCCAAATAAGCATTAATAAAATTAAGACAATTATGGATGAGGATAAGCATGTACATTATATCGTAGCCGGCGATTTTAATGCAAAGTCACCAAGGTGGTTTTCCAAAAAGCGGGATGAGAGAGGAGAAATTCTAGAATGAATATGAACGTCTTAAATGCAGAAGGAAATAACTTCACGTATGACTCTATACATGGAGAAGAAAATATCGACATAACTTTCATTTCAGATGGAATACATGACATATGTACTAACTGGATTGTAGAACCAAGCATTAGCTACCATGGTAAGATAAGCTGGGATTGGATATTGGAAAGTAAGAATTTAGAGGATAAGACAAGACTGCACCAACGGGTTAAAAATTGGCAAATGGCTAAAAATAGAGTAAAAGAGGATCTAGAGAGAAATAAAGAATTAGTAAAACAAATGAATATAAAAGAAAGAATATCTACATTTAGAAATATAATAGTGGAGGCTTGCTCTCAAAAAACAAGACAAATAAAAAATTACATAAAAGGAAGTAATGTTTGGTGGTGGAGTCAAGAATTGAAGGAAATGAAAGAAATGGTTAGAAACAAGAATAGAAGATATAGAAGCTGCTGTGTTTGCAGAGCTAAAATAGGGAAAAAAGAAGAATACAAGAATGCTAGAAAGAGATATAAACAATTAATTAAGTCCAACATGTTAGAACAATGGATTGATTTTGTCAAGAACGAAAATAAAGAAAAAATCTGGAATATACCAGACAAAATTGTCAGGAAAAAAATTAAAAAACAAGAAAAGATTAGTACAATACTCATAAATGGAAAATACACTAAGGGACTAAGAGAAACCTACACCGCATTAATAGATATTTTAATACCGGACTCTACTACAGAAGACATACTTCATTTACAGGATAAGGATAATATAAACACTGAAACTAGGGAAATGAAAGAAATAGTAATAGAGGAATTGGAAGAAGCA
The DNA here is from genome assembly GCA_002778355.1 of Clitarchus hookeri. Taxonomy (NCBI): domain Eukaryota; kingdom Metazoa; phylum Arthropoda; class Insecta; order Phasmatodea; family Phasmatidae; genus Clitarchus; species Clitarchus hookeri. The sequence continues at coordinate 41,247 of NQII01009651.1, read as the reverse complement.
CTTAGAAATAGTGGTCTAAAAAAAGCCCCTGGAAAAGACAGGATTACCGTAGAGGTCATCAAAGAATTATGGGAAGAAATTAAACAAGAACTCCTAGATATAATGAATATGTGTATGAACAAAGGTAACTTCCCGGAGGAATGGAAGGAAGCAACTATTGTAATCCTCTACAAAGGTAATAATAAACCTAAGGAATATCCTAACTCATATAGACCTGTATGCCTGTTGCCTAGCTTTGGAAAACTGTTAGAAAGAATTATCCTACATCGTATAAGGGAACAAACAGAAAAAATACTTAATAACCATCAGTACGGGTTTAGAAAAGGTAGATCAACGGATAAAGCTTTAAATGAAGTTATGGATATTATAAATAGAATGGACACAAAATATATATTACTGATCCTGATCGATATTAGTAACGCATTTTCTACATTGGATTGGAAATCAATAAAAACAGAAATCATAAATTTAGAAATTGAAAATAGTGAGAAGAATTTGCTTTTGGATTATTTTAATGAAAGAAGCATTAAGTACTATAACAATTCGATCAAATACGAGAAAAAAATGAATAGAGGATGTCCTCAAGGCTCTGTCCTGGGACCACTCATATGGAACTTGGTTTTTAACAAGTATCTATGTCTTGGTAAGGATATTAACATAGAGCGAGTGGCTTTTGCGGATGACTGCCTTATAATAATAGGTGCAGATAATAGAAGAGAGATGGAATCTAAAGCCAGTGTGGAAATGAAGAAACTTAAAATATGGGTTGAAGATAATGGTTTGGAAGTGGCGGTTAATAAGACCGAAGGCATATTAGTTAAAGGAAAAATGGATTCAAGGCCACCTATCGTTAAATACAACAACCAGAATATTAAGATAGTTAAACAAACAACCTATTTGGGAATAGTAATTGATAATAGGCTTACTTTTATTCCACATATAAACAATATTACAGAAAAACTTAAAACTTTATGCAATAAGATGAAATATAAAATTTGGAAATATATAAAACACAGTATAAAGCTAAGAAATGTAATATACAAATCCATTTTTGTTAGCGTAATTACATATGGTACAATAGCTCTTGAGAGAAAAATTAATAATGTGTTATTAATAAGGAAACTTAGATCACTCCAGAGATACATTATGATAAAACTATATGACATGACACCAACTATATCATTTTCAGTATCAGTTATTTTAAATAAGATTATTCCAATAGATTATGTAATCAAGAACAAAAATAAGATATTTAAATTAAAATTTACAGATGATATAATAGCGATAGATGGAATAGAATACCAAGGATTCACACAAGACAATATAAGATGGGTTAACAGATTGGATAACGAAGAGGTCTATAACATAAAAGAAATTAAGAAGGAACTCCACAGAACAGCTATTATTGAATGGGCAGAAGAATGGGAAGAAGCAGATAGCAATTTTAGTACGAAAAATTATATCAAGAATGTAATCGAATGGTATAACCACAAGACCACATTAAGCAAAAGTATTAAAATTATGATCAGCGGACATGGGCAAATGAAAGCTTATCTTAAGAAAATAAACAAAATCGATAATGGAATGTGTGAATGTGGTATGGGTGAGCAAGACAGTTATCATATTATGTATACATGTAACATGTTTGAAGTCGAAAGAAGAGAACTATGTAAAAATTTAAATACAAAAGGTGAACAATGGCCACTAGTAAATTTTAATATATACGACGAGGAAGTATATCAGGATATTGAAAGCTACATAGATCAAGTATATAGAGTAGTAAAGACATTAAATGATGACTTGCAAGATTAGTATAGTTTAGGATAATTAGGGGGGCTAGGTAAGTAGTTGAATGCCCTGGCAGGCGAGGCCAGTGGGGCGCCCAGTTACTGGGCAAGGGCCCCGGTAGCGCCACGCTTGCTGGCAAGGCTGTCAGGGAACAACGAAAAAGCCTAGATTCATATTAGAGGGGAATTGGTCTTTACTATTTATAAGGGAGACTTGTTAGGAATATTTTAAGGTGTTTTGTATGGTATGTTATTATATATTTTAGATATATGCGGNGGGAGACTTGTTAGGAATATTTTAAGGTGTTTTGTATGGTATGTTATTATATATTTTAGATATATGCGGCATTGTACGCTGACTATAATTATTTAGTTGTTTAATTAATGTATGATGAATGTACAGGGGGGGGGTAAAGGTCTTCGGGTGACGGCCTCCCCGTGGCTCCCTGTGGTAACTGGTAATACCAGGCTAACAGTCACCACCCCCCTGTGGGAGATTTCCAAGCCAATGCAAATTTTAAATGATGGTATGATAAAATTTTATTATGAATTGATTGCTATCAACAATTTTAAACTAATTTTAAAAATTGAGATGATAAAAATTTCATTTTGAATGAATTGCTATCAACGTTCCCTTGGCAGATGAGTACAATAAGCAGATTGAAATAAACGAATAAAGAATTTAAAAAAAAAAAATTAGAAAACATTACAACAGGAATAATAGTTAGAATAGGAGAAGATCCGAAGGGCCTTAAGGCTAAGTGGATTAAAGAGTTATATTTATTATTATGTAACTCGGTACCTGTGTTACTTTATGTCTAGCGCATGCGTCTCCTGTGTATGAACTCTCCGCTGACATACATTCATAGCTATACCTATACACAGATTGTCCCANCTAGCGCATGCGTCTCCTGTGTATGAACTCTCCGCTGACATACATTCATAGCTATACCTATACACAGATTGTCCCAAAATTCACTGGTGCTGCTTACAGCATGGTAGTATATAAATGCATACAAAATAAACATATCAAAGTATTTTAAAGTATGTCAGNACTGGTGCTGCTTACAGCATGGTAGTATATAAATGCATACAAAATAAACATATCAAAGTATTTTAAAGTATGTCAGATTCGTGCTTGAACGTATAATATCGTTGAAATGTACGTAATTTGTGTATGTGAGCATTTTAAATCTGTAACTTTCTTAAGTTAAGGGTGAGTGTATATTTTCGCAATTTTCATAACATATTTTAGCATAAATATTCAAATGATATGTTCCAGTTTTTATAGAAGCTACTTTTCAAAAAAATTTGAACTCTGTTGTGATAAAAATGAAAAGTGACACGTATCTCTCAAAACGAAATTAGTTTAACATAAGTATAACTGCTTTTAACTACACGCACACAATATCTTATTCAGAAATAAGCTATTAATATTGTAACGGTATAGTAATGATATTAAACTCAAGAAATTTCTGTTGAATATCGCAACGGAAGGCCGGAGAAAACTCCGGCCAAACGGTATTTGCTTTATTACACTTTAAATTTAGTTTACATTAAAAAAGGAGGACTACCAGGACTTCATCTTCTAGAGTTCAAGGTGTCGCCGTATGGCTATAAGTGCAGAATTCACAAGGTTCTGGAGCCCCGAGATCTTCATGTATTGAAGGACTGGCTCTCATGCAAGGGCTGTAGGTGTTGGAGGTCCGGGGGATTGGGGTTCGGTGACAGTGTCTGTCGTCAAAGGCTCAGGAGTTGTGGCCCGAGGGTTTTCATGTCCGGGTGGCAGTGTTTGTAGACGAAGATCTGGTAGCCAGGAGTCACAAGGTCATTATTTCTGGGGGCAATAACTGGGCATGCCTCCGAGCTACAGACATCTGACACTTCTCCCCGGAGACGAATTCTGTGAAGACCCGGGCTCCCGCGCCTTCGACGGCAGACACTCCCACCAGGACACGAAGTACCTGGATCGCAGGAGCTCGGGAAATCCATGACATATACTCCAGACCTGACGACCGGGGGCCTAAGGCCCCGCGGATTTCGTGTACAGCCGGGATTATCTGTTATAAAAGATCAGAGTTTCTGCTACACAGGGACTTTGTATCTTGGTAGTAGTGTATGTCTTTGAACGCNCAGGGACTTTGTATCTTGGTAGTAGTGTATGTCTTTGAACGCACGGGGGCCTATGGCTCCACAATCTTCGTCTCCGGGAAGTAGTGTCAGTTGTCTATAGCACGGCGGCATACTCCCTCAGAGTTTCGTGTTCGGGGGCAGTGTCTGCCATTGCCGACAGACAATGCCCCCAGAAAGAATAACCCTGGGGCTCCAGACTACCGAACCTTCGTCTACAAAAACGGTCGCCCAGACTTGAATACACTCGGACTTTATCTCCTGCGCCTTAGACGACAGACACTGTCCACGAACATTACAATTTTGGGGCCCCATTCCCCCGGGCATCCAACGCATACAGGCCTCGCACGTCAGCCACTGCTTCAGAACATGAAGATATTGGGGCTCTAAACCCTCGTATATCTACACTTGTAGCCATACAGTGACAGCTTCAACTCCATAAAATGAAGACCTTGTGCCCTTGCATCACTGGGTCTTCACTACCAGGACCAGTAATTGTCATTCAAAAGCTATATGTGTGAAAGCCCCTAGGGGTCTATGGTCCAAAGGTTTCTGTGAACTGTTGCACTGGTCGTCATGCTTGGGCTAACTGCTTCGAAGTTCCAACTGCCTGGTGCCACAAATTCCTTGACATTCCGGTGCATAGTTCGTCATGTATTGGCCAAGTGCTTGGTAATTCCAGCTGTCAGAAGCCTCAGGTTCTTGGAGCCCGGGTCCATAGTTCGTCACGCATGGGCCAACTATATGGTTACAGCTGCGAAGAACACTTCGTGCATCCTCGGCATTATTCGTCCTCGAAACTCGATGCCCTTGGAAATACGAAGAAATTTCATATTGTGATCTAAGGAGTTCAGTTCCATTTTATGTCATTAGGGACGCGTCTGCGTGTGTTAATTGTATGTATTTCCGTAACAATTTCCGTGAATATACGAAAAGTTTCGACACTGAACGGGATTCACGCCACACACATTCACACTGTTTGTTCACACTTGCGTACGTACTAATACAACATGCCCGATATTCTGTCAATACCTAATAAGAATATTGTATTTCCATTGGGGGTGCCTGCCTAGTAAGTTAAACCTCAACCTTTTGTACGCGCCTTAAAGAATATCAAGAATTCCAAGTATTCCTTAATGGGATCCATTAGAGTTACACATGGATTTGAATGTTTTAGTATTTAAGAGGCGATAGTTGTTTTTTTAATTTTTCTATGAGATTTAATGACAATGGTGTGGTAAAATCCTAAATCAGGGNTTAAGAGGCGATAGTTGTTTTTTTAATTTTTCTATGAGATTTAATGACAATGGTGTGGTAAAATCCTAAATCAGGGGTTTTTTTTTTCTTCTGACATTTTCTGAGCTATTGGAGACGAGACAAACGCAGCGGAATTTTTTTCAACTCCTNGGGGTTTTTTTTTTCTTCTGACATTTTCTGAGCTATTGGAGACGAGACAAACGCAGCGGAATTTTTTTCAACTCCTCCATACGAGACATTTGCAATGCACTGTCAGAAGAGTGTATCTATATCTTGATTAACAATTAGCTTTTGTTCCCGCAGAAAAACATCGAGGTTCTGACAATTTCGTGTGGGAACTTGCAAGCTGGATACATTGGAAACTGCAGAGGAAGAAGTGCTTACTTAACAGGTTTTATAATTTACGTTGATTTAATTAAGAGTAAGTGCCTGGAACTACTCAGCTACCTAAAATACACTACGTTCGCCCTACAGTAAGAAAATAACTTGAAAGTGCACTAGTATGTAATTTCAGTATTCGGTCTCTTAATATAATCGAGTTTAACGGCCTCTTGAAGTAGTTTTGCGGTAATATTGAAGATTATTTAGTATAAGTGTGGGCAGTGTGAATTTCACAGTCGATAAATCTGTTATTTTCAATTCGTAACTGTGAAAAACTTTAAAGTGACATTTCGTTCACGTCTAGGAGATAGAGAAAATACGATGATCCGTATTTTCTAGCAACTTCGATTCTAAAACATAAGAACACTAGTCAGTAGGAATTCTGACCTGATTCGGGAATTTTTAACATTACTTGGGAAGTTAAGCAGTTCTCAGTGAGACTGTAGTGGGACTGCGCGGACAAGGTAGCATTAATCTTGTAGCTTCTTGTCGATGCTGAGAGACTTTCATGGTGCCATGATCGCTCTTTAGTTTATTGTCAATCCTTTGACAATTGCTTATGAAGAGCTCGGCTAAGCAAAGATATGGCCAATAACCGAAAACACTTTGTAAGAGGGCCTGTGTTTCGTACTTTGCTTCCCGTCCGAGTCACTCCCGGATTTTCGCATGTGGGAATTGTGCCGGACGATGCCACTGGTCAGCGGGTTTTCTCGGTGATCTCCCGTTTCCCCCACTCTTACATTCCTGCCAGTAAAAGCGAACACCACCAATGCTGTGGAACAGCTGCAAAAATGTGCACGCAGCGGAAGTCACATGGGCGTCCTCCATATTGCAGAGACGGAGACCTCGCGAACGGACGACATGCGGTCATGTTTTCTGCAGCATCAACGGTACCGTCACAACTAGTTGCTTACAAACACACTGCCAGCAGACATTTCACATATACACACACGTCAACTCCACTACACGCGGTATTTCGCGTCGCCAGTACGCTGCCATAATTCACAGTCTCATTTTTCAATTAACGAAATTTGAGAAACGCCGAGAGACATAACAATTAAGCTATAATATAAAAAAAATAATTTAATGCACATATGACATACATTTGTAATCATTCAGGACAAAAGTACAATGAATAGAGAAAAAAGAATTTCGTCTTGTGCTGTATCAGTCATTCAATAAACAAAAGAAGGTACACTAAAGTGTCATGTACGACGAAATTATTTTTATATTAACGTAATTTTCTTGTATCTAATAGAGAATAGTGTCTCAACTGGGAGTCCCAAACCAAATCAACAAAACTTAGGATTTATAATACTATTAATTTGNTAATAGAGAATAGTGTCTCAACTGGGAGTCCCAAACCAAATCAACAAAACTTAGGATTTATAATACTATTAATTTGGCAAGGCGATAGTCATTACTTTATAAGAATATAAAATTTTATGATGCTATAAATAGAAAAAAAGTTTTAAAATGCCAAATTTTATATTTTATCACTGATTAGGTGTCAAGGAAAGTTATGTATACATAACATNTAATAGAGAATAGAGTCTCAACTGGGAGTCCCAAACCAAATCAACAAAACTTAGGATTTATAATACTATTAATTTGCCAAGGCGATAGTCATTACTTTATAAGAATATAAAATTTTATGATGCTATAAATAGAAAAAAGTTTTAAAATGCCAAATTTTATATTTTATCACTGATTAGGTGTCAAGGAAAGTTATGTATACATAACATNGAAAAAAGTTTTAAAATGCCAAATTTTATATTTTATCACTGATTAGGTGTCAAGGAAAGTTATGTATACATAACATTATTTAAAAAGAGCTTACATAAAAAAACAAAATTGTGATTCCTCAAAGCAATTAAATAGGTTAAGTTATTATAAGATTCTTTAAAACCCATCCAAAGCAAATTAGGATGTCGGAGGCTTTGTGAAAGACGTGCAAAAATATAAGAATTTTTTTTACAAAAACTAAGTAAACGTAATTAACCATATGCCTCCCTTGTTCCAAATCGAANAAGAATTTTTTTTACAAAAACTAAGTAAACGTAATTAACCATATGCCTCCCTTGTTCCAAATCGAACCTATCCAAACCTATAGATATTAGCCAATGCATTAGTAAAACTGCCTAGAATTCAGTATGATCATGAAATAGTGTTGTATTGTAATGATTTCAAATTGTCACCTCTTTCAGACATAACTGCAGACTTGTGAAACAATTTGCATTATATAGTAACACATTTTATCCTACAGGTAAAATAACATGTAATCTTCGTTCGAAAACTTGTAACGGAGAGATCATTCTGTAAAAATAGAATGCTTTGTAATTGTTTTAATGTAAACAAATATTTGTTAATACGAATTTTTTCCATTACAAATATAAAACTGCATTGTTTAAATTAAAAATTTAAATGCGATTCAAAAGAATGACACAATTTTATGTTGCAAAAAATTAAAATGTTAAATATACCTCAAGANTAAATGCGATTCAAAAGAATGACACAATTTTATGTTGCAAAAAATTAAAATGTTAAATATACCTCAAGAGAGGCTGGCGCATTCAGTCCCACACCGCGTGGCTGCATGACCAAGCAAACTACTCGCAACTCTCTGCGACAGCAGTAACATAGGCCCGCTTGAGGAAACACACATATACAGCAGGGAAGACAAGTGCAGTTGCTTCACCTTGTTTCGCTTCTTACATAAGTATCCTACACACGCTTCCTATCTTAGCGAAAACGGCGTCAACCCAGTCCGGTTCCCCGCTGTGGAAGAGAAAATGGGAAGACCTTTACACAAGCGTCCGCAGTTCGAGACCCGGCTGAGGACAGCCGCTTATCAAACGTTGGGGAGGATGTGATGATAGGCGCTAGCGTGAACCTGCCTTTAAACCTGCCTACTTGCAGAACGCACATTAGGTAGACACCGCTGTGTTCAGGACGATNGCTAGCGTGAACCTGCCTTTAAACCTGCCTACTTGCAGAACGCACATTAGGTAGACACCGCTGTGTTCAGGACGATTTGTAAACATCGGCGGCGAAAGAATGCCAATACGATGCTAGCACCGAGGATACATTAATACGGGCCTACGGGAACAAAACAACCTCTCAGCAGTTTCGCCACGAGGCGGGAGGTAACCCAGGACAAGGTTACAATACGAAATTATTAATAAAAGCATATCGCACCCGGAAAAGCTGTCTGTCTGCAGCCAGCCACCGGGACGAGAAGATGCTGCCCTGGGCGCAGCGCCATCGTGCACGACCGCCGTGTTCGTAATGACGACCAGCCTACGGCGACGACTCAACATAATATGAGCGAGCACACATGGGCATTTATACTAAATAAATGTGTGGCGTTAATCTAACGTAATATCCTTCCGTGTGTTACAGCAAATGTAATTGTATTATAATGTTTAAAATCAGCTATAACTCTAAATATAATCCTTTTTTATACTTTGTATCTTGTGAGTTGAGTTTAACTAATTTCGTGTCTTAAATACTTAAGGGGTTGTTTTTGTAAATATAAATATAACCAACTATAACAGTATTCAAGCTTTCATTCGCGACCCTTTTCCCTTAATCTTCGAGTGAAATTTTAAATGTTTAATAAAGTGCTATGTTAGACTGTTAAAAAGGCCCAGTTACATGTTTCTACTCCGTAGTTGTTCACATCCGACATGAATAAATGCGTGTTTTCTGTTTACAGGAATGCGGTTCGGCCAGATGCAAGTGAAGGCCGCAATGGTCCATATTCTGACTTCGTTCGAAGTCCGCTCGTGTGCAGAGACTGCCAAACCACCTCTGCACTACAAACCGGCCTATGCAACACACTCTCCCGTAGAAAACATCGTACTGGCATTCAAGAAACTGCACATTTGAAAGTATCGTTTAGGTGCAAAAGCATTAANTCTCCCGTAGAAAACATCGTACTGGCATTCAAGAAACTGCACATTTGAAAGTATCGTTTAGGTGCAAAAGCATTAATTTTTTTGTAAAATGACTTCATGTAAACTCCTTAAATGACACGTAGTTATTTTCTGCTAATATCTACTTACTAACAGTGCTGTCAAGATGCTTCAACCTACTTGGAAAAATAAGGACGTAAAATTAAAATAAAACACAAAAGAACACATGTAATGAACATTTACCTGCCTCGTATTAGCCAACTTTACAATAACGGCGCTATTCTTTTCTGTGAATAAAGTTGTTTTCAGACTTGCAAGTGTAAGCTTATTCGTGAAATATTTTCCTGCTGTATGAGACCTCTCTTCAGTAAACTCCCTATCCCTTCTTTCCTTGCACCAATATGCTTGTTTTTGACTGGTCGACCAAGCCCCGTTATCTACCCATCCTGTTAACGTCTAATTGGTTGGCTCCTCTTACTTCAATGTCTTGGATCGAGAATGATTTTAAGTCCGCCTCGTTAAGATGATTACTTGTGATTGGTTTCAGGCTGTTTCCCCTTACGGTTCCAAACTGTGAATGGCCAGCCCTTAGTTGGCAGCAAAACACAACACCACAATTGGGAGAAATGGTGATTGCAATTTTTTCAGTACGTTTATTTATTTTTTATTTAACATCACGGAGGTTGACTGACAGCAAAAACATGGCACTCATATATCAGTTTAAATATAATTTTAAAAACACTTTTGTCAAGTCTGAATTTTATTTTAAGGCATAAAAAACTTTGAATTTTTAATTTGCAAGTAAAACATTCATTTGTCGTGGGCTTGGTCCGGTAACGAATTTATAAACTATAAAAACTGCCAAGCTGAACCTCGTGGCGTGACGAATGTANATCGTGGGCTTGGTCCGGTAACGAATTTATAAACTATAAAAACTGCCAAGCTGAACCTCGTGGCGTGACGAATGTAAATCACATAATATTCACTATACTGGATTCGCATCCACACGTATAAAATGCTAACTTATACCATGGTTCTATTACGGAATACTTAATGTACTGTGAACTCGGTAATTTACTAAAAATTNATAAAATGCTAACTTATACCATGGTTCTATTACGGAATACTTAATGTACTGTGAACTCGGTAATTTACTAAAAATTAACCAAACAATACATTTAAACGCAATAAATATATAACTTAAATGAAAAAAGTTAACTGTGTACAATGTTCGATTCCAAATGCCAAATACCTCACACATGTTTGTCTTCCTGACAATTTGAATTACGCCCTCACCTTCATCGGTCGGTACTGACTAATGCCTATTTTCACATAAGTACTCAAATTTTAAATATTTTCAATTTTTTCTTCTAATGCAATGGATAAGGTAAAATTAATTTTTCAGTAAGTTTACGGTCCTGTAATCGTCAAATCAGTTTTGTGAACTATTAAGTTTGAATTGTGGAAATTCGTGTAAAGTGCAGAGATTTCGAATATTGTTGTACGCTTTGTGTATAAGAGAAGGCAAATTGTGTTACCGTACCTCATACCAGAAACCTTGGGCTCCATCTATTGGCCACACATCACAGTACCAAAACAACGTGTTAGGCACACCGATACATTCTCTCTGGAAGAGGAATGTAGGTTTCCCGAAAAATAAACTTACTCTACTTTTCTCTTATAAGGATCGGATTACTTTTCATTCTTTTCGTGTGTCTCCTTCCCGACAGTATTACAAGAGAAAAAGAAAATTTCGCGATTTCGTTCGGCAGCAAGATACAACCCACCATATTTTTTTTTCGATTTAGAACATTATTTAGTAGTGCATTGACTGTTTCTTCAGGTTAACCCCAGACAAGATACCACGGAATCAGTTTTTTTTCTTGCAGGTTTGTTATTGGCTCCAAGCTTTTCAGGGTGTGTCTAATAAACTTGAATGCTGGCCATTATAATTACAATACCAAGAACGACGTGGGCTATTATAACCAGTTTAACTGGACAAAATACCTACCAANGCTGGCCATTATAATTACAATACCAAGAACGACGTGGGCTATTATAACCAGTTTAACTGGACAAAATACCTACCAATCAAAGGTTGCACGATTACTCTTCCTACCCGGTATGACAAATTGTATACTTAAGTCAGTACTGAGTGGCTACACCATGGGCGGCCATAACTGCTGCTACACGACGCGGCATTGGGAGGAAGAGATTTTGGATGTCCGTCTGGGTTATCCCTGCTTATTCTACTTCGATGCGTGCCCAAAGCCCATCCGTTGTGGCCACCGGTGTCCTATGACAAGCGTGTCGTCGACCAGAAATCGACCACACGTTTTCGATAGGCGAGAAACCTGGTGAATGTGCAAGCCAAGAAAGCATTGTGACATAGTGGCCCAAGGCTGACCGTGAAGATAAGTGACAACAGGCTCCAACAACTCTGCGATGTAACAGGTTGCTGTTCAGCGTATCGGCGATGAGTACTAGGCGCAGCGGGACTGGAATCCGACAGCATCAATTATCATAAAGCCAGGTGCTCGGCCGGTATGACGGCGTATAGTGCACGACTCTGCCAGGTGTGCGCCACGGTACCGCCAGACACGGATGCGACCATCGTGTTGCTGCAAGCAGAAGCAGGATTCGTCTGAGAAGACGATGGCTGCCATTCGTCCTTCCAGATCCGACGTTCCACGCACCATTGCAGCCGCAGGCACGTGTGGTGAGCAGTCTCTGGCAGCCGCAGTAATGTGCTCTTGTACGTGATGCCCTAATGCTGCAGACTGCGATGCACCATGCGTGAGGACAANCTGGCAGCCGCAGTAATGTGCTCTTGTACGTGATGCCCTAATGCTGCAGACTGCGATGCACCATGCGTGAGGACAATGATTGATGTGTCACATGCCTGAAGTTCTTAGCGAGGATGTTTAATGTAGATGTACGGTCAGTAATATTCATGCGCACCAGATGTCTGTCCTAGAGCTCTTTGGTGCGACGGGGCTGTTGGCTTCCTGCACGTCGCTTGGTCCGTCCCTTCTAGACCCACTGATCCCATATCTACTTCATGTGGTTGCATTTATTCCGACGCGAGGACCAATTTCGCGGTAGGATATACCACAACCCCGATAGGCCAAGATTCTTCCACGGCCAAAGGAGGAAACCCTTCGTATGGTTGTGTTGTTCTTCGACGTGGCATGCCCACTCCGTATGTGCACACAAAAGGCGGGGAAACACACTGCTACTACCTTTCAGCGGCACCCCGACCTTCACTTGTATATAGTTTATGGGTATCTGCATTGGGGAAAGTGCTGCGCCATTCAGCTGAAAAACTAATTACGCCATTGTTCTACCCCGCTCAGTGTGTTTCCCCAATGTGGAGTCCTGCAGGGGCACGGTTCTTGGTGTGTCAATTATAATGGCCAGCAGCGTAGGCTCCATTAAAGAATAATATTAAATGTAAGCGTGGTTGAAGTCTAACATGTCCTGAAATGAATTCGGGATATTTTCAGGTATCTGAGTATCACGATTTTCATCGTCTATCCGAAGTATTCTACAGGGAACAAGGCCGCCATTTCAGGTTGGAGAACTGGACAATTTTAATGAAATATCATGCTTAAAAAGAAATGATGTAGTTTTATGTTTTTTTTTNTTCAGGTTGGAGAACTGGACAATTTTAATGAAATATCATGCTTAAAAAGAAATGATGTAGTTTTATGTTTTTTTTTTCAGGACATTGAATTAATATATATAGATCATACACAAGTATATGCAGGAAGAAAGAAGTCGAGAGGTTNTTTTTTTTTCAGGACATTGAATTAATATATATAGATCATACACAAGTATATGCAGGAAGAAAGAAGTCGAGAGGTTCAAGCCACATCGGGGTCTTGAGTGCCGAAGGAACAAAGACGTGGATACGGGCTCTTGTGCACGAAATACGTTGTAAATATCAAAGCAGATGCAGATATTTCCACTAATTCACATTTAAAAGGGCAGTTTTTAAGCATTCTTTTGTTCGAGTAATCATTCATGAAAAAAATAACGTTCTACATTCAATAATTCTGAAATAATCGCTGTCGAACTGTGCTTCATTTTCCATTTTTACTTTTCAAACGTCAGTAACTGAACGTCTGTACATGTAGGCTTACTTGTCACCAATGCTGCGACAGGTTGCGAACAAACACACATATGTTTGTGTATCAAACTGTCTCCAACGATTAGAAAAACAGAAACTATCATAGACTGTTACTATCTCTTCTCAATAAATGTGTAATCCTAACATGGGCAAAGTATTTTAAACATATTTATGGTAAGTGATACAAGTACGTTGATTTTGTGAGTCACATTTTATATTTACTTCTACAGACCAAGAAATGTTTCATGTCCTAAATATTTCAAAAGTATGTTGGAAGTGTAACGTAAAATGGAAAAAGATAAATTGAAATTTTATTACAATCTTCATAANAAGTATGTTGGAAGTGTAACGTAAAATGGAAAAAGATAAATTGAAATTTTATTACAATCTTCATAAAATAAATTATTGGAAATTCTGTTTGTTTGAGTGGTTATGCTAGGAACTTATATTCAACTTTCATTACATTCGGCGATAGTTATGAATAAATTAAACCTGTAGCATGAGTTAATTTTTATCTCTGTAGAAATATGAACTCGGTGAACGCAATCTAGAGTGTAGTGTAATGAATTTGGGCGTAGACTGAAAGAATAAAAAGTGACGTTAGTTGATGCTGGATCGGTTCTGAGATCATTAAAATGTATAATTGTAGTGTGACAACTCTGTATATTAAAATATAGCGTGACGTGTGTGGTTCACACAAACATACATGAAAAAATAAAATACGCATTAGGCAAAGAAACAAAGAAATTCAGCACAAACATATGCAATAAAAATGTGGATACTAACTACAATTAAAAAACAATGAAGTTAAAGCAATATGACTTAATTAGTTTGTATCTGAGCATAATATATCCATTCCACCAATTAGGGTGTTCATAAAATAGAATCCTGTATTTGCTAACCTATATATATATATATATATATATATATATATATATATATATATATACAGGAAGAGAGAGAGATAGAAATAAATAGTTACTGNTATATATATATATATATATATATATACAGGAAGAGAGAGAGATAGAAATAAATAGTTACTGTTATTTTTTCTTAACTTCAAAATTACCACTCTCCTTACAAAAATTACTTAAAGGCGTCATTTAATATTAAAGGAAAATTTATGTTACTTCTCAAATCAAACGATTAACAGCTATGCTTAACATCCATTAGTAACTTCGCACGCGTCTGAATTTATACAATTAAAGTATCTTGAAATCTGTCTAAGAGTTATTTTAAAACGAATTTAAAAAAAAACCATCATTCAAAAAAATAATTCCGTCCAAATCTGACTGTTTTCTATCCTGTACTACACAGTCTGAAAGCGCCGCTAGCGCCAGTTGGATTATACGAACACACAAATTCTGAGGTTCTGTGAAAAATAATCCATAAATTCAGCAGAAAACATTTGAGAAATATTTATTAGAAAGGAAAAAGGTCAAATTCAGTAAGTTTCTGACTTCTAGTGGCTCCTCAGGTCGTGAAATGGTGGTCGCGTCTGTATCAAATGCGGAGTCATTATTCCATTGGTGTAACGCAATATATTCTTATTTCGTCAGATAATTTCACGCAAAGCATTTAAATTAAAAGTACAGCTCCCAGACATATTTTGTACATGTCTGGGGAAGCTATATATTTTGGCATAGTACGCTGTATCTTCGAAAACATTTAATAAATTCCAACTTAACTATGTATGCGTGGTGTATACATAACAAACATCAAATGTGTCCACACAGAGCCTCTGTTGTCCTCCAGTATGTAAGATAGTGCCACACGAATAAATAAAGTTTTTTGTCATATTTCGGGGAACAATTTTCTGATTCCTAACAAATATGGCAAACCAGTAGTACTGCCATAGGCAATGTTAACTGATACGTTTTAGGTAAGTCAGACACTTATTTTAAAAATGGTGTCCAAATAGCTATTTTAGTTTTGTATTTTATATCGTCGAAACCATGTAATTAATTCCAACGAAACTTTTTATGATGGCTGTAAGTGTACACAGTGTGTATATAACAAACATCAAATGTGTACACGTAAAATCTCTTTTCCCCACCATTTAATAAAATAGTATCACTTAAGAAATTAAGATTAATGTGATCTCCGAAAAAACAACCAATTTTACCAAATTTGGCAAACAATTAGTGCTATGGCAGGTTATTTAAACTAATGAATTTTTAGTGGATCAGNAACCAATTTTACCAAATTTGGCAAACAATTAGTGCTATGGCAGGTTATTTAAACTAATGAATTTTTAGTGGATCAGGCATGCATATTTTCAAAATGGCGACTATATTAACTTTAAGATCCGAATATTTATATATGAAACAGCAAAACAAATTTAAACTTAACTTTGTTTGCTTACAGTACATTTGTATATATCATAATTGTCTATACAATGACTCATTTCTCCGCCATTTTGTAAGATAGCACAGCATGTAATAATAAAGTTTTTATGCCGTATTTCGGGAAANAATGACTCATTTCTCCGCCATTTTGTAAGATAGCACAGCATGTAATAATAAAGTTTTTATGCCGTATTTCGGGAAACTATCAACCGATTTCTTTCATATTCGGCGAAGTTGTTGTACTCTGGTATGCTATATGTATTTATATGTTTTAAGTATGTAAGTCTCTTATTTTATGATTGGCGGGTATACAAACATTTTAGCTTAGTCTGCTATATCTACGAAACTATGTATCATATTTAAATTTAACTTTTGTATAATTTATTCATGACAATAATCGAATGTTCTAATATATAATATTTTTGCCCTCCAGTTATGAAGTTCGTCACAAGATCAATGCAGGTTTCATTTCATATATCGCGGGGCAATCTACAAATTTACATCAAATTTTTCACACAAGTAGCATTATGGTAGGTTATGAAAACTTGTGTATTTTAGCGGCCCAGATACTAATTTTCAAAATAATGGCCGAGAAAATATTTCAGGTTAGTGAGCCCTATCATTTAAAACATTAGACTGATTTATCTAAGGTTGATGCTCAGAATCCTACCTCCATGATGCAGTTAAGTGCAAGCTAGTTTAATTTTACGAGTTTTTTTTAAATTTTAATCCTGAGTAAATAACGCGTGTATTTTAATTGTCTTTGTACTGTTTTACATATTTCCGGTTTCATCTCTAATAATATTGCTGTCCGTGAGATGTGAATGCCTAACTACTATCTAAGCTTTCAAGAACTATACTAAAATATATTTTCACCCATTCAGAGTAAAATATGCTCATTAGATAGCAGTAACTTCTGATATATTAAATACAGATTATAGTTTTAAGATAAGAAGTAACTCTATAATGCAAAATGTCTACGATTGCATGAATACTAAAAAGTAAATATTCTATTAACTTCACATTATTATTTTCAANGTTTTAAGTATGTAAGTCTCTTATTTTATGATTGGCGGGTATACAAATATTTTAGCTTAGTCTGCTATATCTTTTGTATAATTTTTTCATGACAATAATAGAATGTTCTAATATATAATAGTTCTGCCCTCCAGTTATGAAGTTCGTCACAAGATCAATGCAGGTTTCATTTCATATATCGCGGGGCAATTTACAAATTTACATCAAATTTTTCAAACAAGTAGCATTATGGTAGGTTATGAAAACTTGTGTATTTTAGCGGCCCAGATACTAATTTTCAAAATAATGGCCGAGAAAATATTTCAGGTTAGTGAGCCCTATCATTTAAAACATTAGACTGATTTATCCAAGGTTGATGCTCCAAATCCTACCTCCACGATGCAGTTAAGTGCAAGCTAGTTTAATTTTACGAGTTTTTTTTTTTTTAATCCTTAGTAAATAACGCGTGGATTTTAATTGTCTTTGTACTGTTTTACATATTTCCGGTTTCATCACTAATGATATTGCTGTCCATGAGATGTGAATGCCTACCTACTATCTAAGCTTTCAAGAACTATACAAAAATATATTTGAACCCGTTCAGAGCAAAGTATGCTCATTAGATAGCAGTAACTTCTGATAATATATTAAATACAGATTATAGTTTTAAGATAAGAAGTAACTCTATAATGCAAAATGTCTACGATTGCATGAATACTAAAAAGTAAATATTCTATTAACTTCACATTATTATTTTCAAATACTGAAAACACGTACGTCGGAAAGTATTAAAGTATTCTAATGACCAACAGTAATACGGCAGTATTAAAATATAATAGTTTTTTAATAAGCCTACACTGGTTACTGGCTAACAGCAGTTCTAAGAGTGGCGTTCATATTTACCATGAACCATATACTTATCTGCGTAGCCGCCGAGCTAGTACGACAACTGCTGTCTTGTAATAGGAATCTTCCATGCGGGCTCGCATAGCGCCTGCTGTACTGGCTCGTTCACAAGGATGTGCAAAAGCTTCTACAGTACCAAGCATGACGTGTGATCTCGGCTTTAGTAACGAGGGCCACCATGGCGAGCGATTATCAATGGAGAGGATTCCAACTGGAGACTTTGATGCGTGCGAGGTGACCAGTGCATGTGGCCCTCAGTGAGGAGAATGAAACTGCGAGCCTCTTACAAGCAGGAACCCGGTTCAAGTGAATGTAAATATTTACACTCAGCAAGCGTTTGATTTCACTATTTTCACTCTTTTAACATTTTGATATTTTCTTACGTTATTGTACTATATTTTTTATTTTAAATGTTGTTTAGTAGCATGGCTAGTCCTGGGGCAAGGAGGAAAGTGAGAATAGAGGTTACTCCTATAAATAGAAACAGGACAATTCCGCGTTTTAAACTACCTGTATGCTAGACTCTGCGTTCCAATGTATTTCTGAGTTCCAGCTTTCTCTTCCTCTGCGGCTATCTCAGTGTGTAGCCAGTCTTACCTCAGACCAGGTGGCACTGGATTCAGTGCTTGTTTCCTTGCAGGTTTGTTATTGGCCAGAGTTCTCCTGGGTGTGTCTAATAAGCTGTGATCCAATTGCAAACATAACAGAAATACGCATCCGTTTGAGGCCTTGTTTTTTTTCTAAAATAAATTCGGGCAATTTTCTAGTCCTTACCTATAAACAACACTTATTCACAGCATGTCCGGGNGTTTTTTTTCTAAAATAAATTCGGGCAATTTTCTAGTCCTTACCTATAAACAACACTTATTCACAGCATGTCCGGGAATCGACCCAGGAACCTAGTTATGTTTTTGGAATCTATTCAAAACAAATCGAGACTTAAATATGATGACGGGGAAGACAGGAAACTCCCACTCATGCTATGCATTCAAACAATAATTTTATCGAATCATTAATGTGACCTGGTCATTTTGGGATTAATGACGATCAGTATAATATTATTCCATGTTATACTCTCAATACCGCGACGTTCTCACGAAAGTCGTTTAAAGCATTATGGTCCGCACAGAATATTTCATCTTTCTGACTTTCTATATAATTTNGACGTTCGCACGAAAGTCGTTTAAAGCATTATGGTCCGCACAGAATATTTCATCTTTCTGACTTTCTATATAATTTTATATCGCTTAGGCGATACCATACGCTTTTAATCCCATAATTTGAAATAACTTAAAAGAAAAAAATCTAGTATCAGTTTCCAAGTGTTTGCCCAGCAGATCCATTAGCACAGAGGACCTCTTAAAAGTGCATTTTACTGGACGCTGCTATATTAATATCCAAATTCTCATAAAGGATATTGATAAACCCCTCCACGCGTCCACTNGCATTTTACTGGACGCTGCTATATTAATATCCAAATTCTCATAAAGGATATTGATAAACCCCTCCACGCGTCCACTGCATATGAAATGTGACACTTATATCCATTGAGGAGACAATATTATATTCCCAGTGAGGTCGTAATTTACTAGTATTCATATTTTTGTGCATTTTGCTTCTTGTTCATATTTAAAAGAGTAGTTCTTAGTATAAAGTCAGTATGTTTATGGCGAAAACATGTACATGGGCTTTAAATGAAATACGCAANAAAAGAGTAGTTCTTAGTATAAAGTCAGTATGTTTATGGCGAAAACATGTACATGGGCTTTAAATGAAATACGCAAACACAAAAATGGCTATTTATATAAAAAATTATTTCTTATGGCCTATGATGAAATTATTTTGAAATTAATCTTCAAGTGGAACTCTACATGTTGAATAGATAAGGTGCATGTGATGTAACATATTTATTTATAAAAGTTATATATAACTACATTTACAAATATAAATATGCAGCTTATATAATTATAAACGTTTTCCATTACTGNTTATAAAAGTTATATATAACTACATTTACAAATATAAATATGCAGCTTATATAATTATAAACGTTTTCCATTACTGGCCGAAGAATATATTATTAGAAAACAGACACTCCAAAATGCGTAAAAAGGTATCATAAAAACCACTAGTAATAAAANCATAAAAACCACAAGTAATAAAATAATTTGTGTTCCACCGACTCCTTTGTCTGCATCTCTTTTAGCTTCTTGTACAAATATTGTATAAAGAGTGTGGATACGCCCCTTGGAATTCGGAAAAGAAAATTGAATTAGAATTACAACAAACATGCNAATATTGTATAAAGAGTGTGGATACGCCCCTTGGAATTCGGAAAAGAAAATTGAATTAGAATTACAACAAACATGCTTCGCAATAACATGAGATGGTAAAGGTGGTTTTTCAGCTGACACAATGCAAACTTGAATATTATTCCGGGTAAATTAATTACTTGACAGAGGAAGTGAAATACCATGAATGAAGCTCAAAAACACTATTAAAAATACTGCTGCAAGGGGAAAGCAAGTCGTATGTATATGCGAGTCAAATTCTCGCTGGCGCGATACATTTTCGATTCTTTGTAGATCCGATNGGGAAAGCAAGTCGTATGTATATGCGAGTCAAATTCTCGCTGGCGCGATACATTTTCGATTCTTTGTAGATCCGATGCCGGCTTTGTATCTTTAATTTGGGTGTCATCTCGTACTCATTCAAATATATCACCATTAGCACAAATTTCAAAGATACCTGTGTACACTATTAAAATATATTTCACTTACCAAAGTTGATGGTGTTTTTTTTTTTTTGAGTACTCGATGCTATTGTAGGAACTATCTTGATAGAATCCCTCTAGATATTTTTATCTTCTCCCAGTACTTCGCCATCATTAATCATCTTTATCATCAAATCCATAAAGTCATTCCTGACCATTCCCATCTTCTTTCTTTGTTCAGCCGTCACTCTGCACATTTTTCGCACTAGTTCTTCGGTGTCAGCAGAATTAGCCTTCAGCGGAAATAACTTCACGAAGAACTGTAGAAATAAAATAAGAATACTATATATTTTATATAAAAGAAATGTCTCATTCATACACAATCCTCGTAATGGCTCTGAATTCGCAGTTTACATATATCTACATGTACGATATCGCATTCACGATAAAAACACATGATGCTCTGATATCTATACTACATCTGGCCATCGTCTCCTTCACGTTTACAGGGGCGCCTATAGGAACACAACACATGTAGACATTACTTATGGGCATTTATATATGCTTAAAAATCTTATTCAAGCATTACAGTTTGCCCTTCTGTTAAGAATAGCACAACTGTTTAAGAAACTACTCAGATTGTTTCCGTAGAAGTAAGCGACCCCATACGATGCAACGGAATCTAAAGCAAATATATGTGGGACCGCTAAAACTCTTCAACATATAAAAGAGGATATTTGGCAGTGGGCCACAATCCTAACCGCCTTTCATCCAAGGAAAATAATGCTACTATTAGTTGTTTAAGGATGCCGAGTGTGCATCACTATGAACAGACCCAACAAGGCGTCTTGAACCGAATCCAATAATATCTGCACAGGAATCCACCACTTGTCTCCCCCCCCCCCAAACCACTTCTTTTTCACCTTTTTTCCTTCCAGCAACCATTAGTTGTAATAATATTATTTTTATTTTTGTCTACATATGGGTAGTTCATTCCAGAAAAAATTCCCATCCATTTGTGGAATGTCCTTTATATGAAGGAGACATTATAACCCCTCAGAAACAGTGTTGTTACATCAGCTACCCAGCCTGAAACTTTTCTAACTAGTGTGTCTCCAGCCTGTAGACAATCGTAACAATTGAAGTTCAAAAGTCACAAACTACAGATTTGGCTTGATGGTAGCTGTATAGCATAGTCGAGACTGTAAAGTAAGTATCTTGTTCCTGATTTGGTCTTTCATTATTTTTGAAGATCGGTGTCCTCTGCCTTCAATAAATCCATAAAATCTATTTAGTCCCCACCCTTGCCTGTTATACCAAATTTTCCATCTCTAGACAGAGTGTGCACTTACAAATAGGGACATTTGGTCAAAGATCGCATTCATGTTTTCTATATAAAAGAAACTAATGAGTTGACCAACAGTTAGTGGTCCTGTGATAATTGTCTCCATAGGCGATCAGGCCAATGATCATGTTACCATTCACCTTACACGGAGAAAGTGTTGAAATGAAAATTTGTATTACTTTATTTGATATGCATTCATCATGCAAACAAACTATCTGGACAAAAATAATCGAGTACTCATTTGCTTCTAGAAGATATACCCTGATGGATTCTAATAAGCATTAGATAAAATAGCTGTGTGAATTCAAAAGTGCATGATTGTAGTGGTGCATTAATTCGGGTATTTAATCATATAGACTTCTCGGCAGTTGATGGTTNAGTGCATGATTGTAGTGGTGCATTAATTCGGGTATTTAATCATATAGACTTCTCGGCAGTTGATGGTTACCTCGGTTCATTGCTAGCTATGTAATTGACAATTTCAAAGCTAACTAAATCAGTCTGGTAAACTCTGAAGAATGTTTTGAGAACCAATAATCGGACAGTAATGTCAATGATTACAGAAGAATTTTGTCACAACTGAGGTTCAGGTATATCCGACAGGAGGTGATAGCAGTTGGTTTTCATGGTCGTGACACTCCCATGGGTATCACTGATCACGCGCACTCATGCCTGACATCATTTTTAGTGGTGCAAACAAAACCATTATTGGACTGTAAAGTAGTGGAAGGTCTTAGGGAGTGATGACTTATAGTATATAATGTGACACTCAGACGTTTATTTGTGGACCTGGCAGATCCCTTGCAAACAGTGTTTACCTGAGTATGTTATATCGACAGCGAAATTTTGTCGCTGTAGTGTAGTGATCAGAGTCTCTTTNTTACCTGAGTATGTTATATCGACAGCGAAATTTTGTCGCTGTAGTGTAGTGATCAGAGTCTCTTTCTCTTAGCTTTAGCTTGGAACATTAGCAGCAATTGAATCAATGACCTCTGGCATGTATCAAGAAATTTTTGATAATCGCATGATTTTCATGGTGTGAAAACAGTTTGAAATATTCGCTTTCCTGTATCAGTACAGTAATTTTTAATGTCCATAAAGCAAAATCAATTGCGTCACTGTTTGGATACAGTTATTTGGTCCTCTTAGAGCTCCGACTTGTACCCAATAGAAAATATTTGGGATGAGCTGGCGTATCGTTTGCATGCAGAACTTACTTGACCAAGAGATAAACATCAAATATTCACCATGCCATAAAAAATGAAACTTATTTTGTTAGCTGTGTAGTACAACTTTATAAAAAGCCTAACCCGAAGGGTGAGTGCTGTAACAACAGCAAAGGAGAGTCCGAACATTATCTTATTGGCTATTCACGGTAAAGTTAATGTACTTGAAATCAAAAGTTGAAAAAAAAAAAAATGTATTTTTACTTATATTTTAATGGGTACCCAGACAGGCATGCACCCAGTAAGGGTTCAACGACGGAGGAAAAGTAGTTCCATGTCTTAACGTTGCGTTAAAAGTGTTAAGGTAAACATTTGTGAATACTAAAATGATTTCTTTTGCTTAGAGTTTTATAATGCATACTAGTGTAATAATTAGCACATTTGTGAAATATTTTGTTTGTGATAATTTCACGGTTTTCACTTGACCAATGCATGAATAAAGCGATGAGACCCATGGCAATGTAAATTTTACATATGGTGGAAGAATACACAATATGCGTACAAATAGATCTTAAACAGGGTTTTCGAAAGTGATCTGTTTACCGCGAACAGCCTATATTTATATGTATGGTGCTTCTGGAACCAACAGAAATGGGAATATGTTTACTATTAAACACATGCTATACATTACACCAATATTGAAAAACTAAAAAAAAAAAAATTTAACACAGCAGCGGTGTGTGAACAAATTAGTGGAGGGGAAGATGCCAAATGTTGAAACCCAGGTTACTGGTGTAGCGCAAAATTTCCTGTCGTTCTTGGTATACTTAATTTCACGCCAGACACTGATTGGAGATATATAAAACTGTTGTTTGTTAATAAACTATAAGCTAATACTTATTTACGCCACTAGATATCAGCTACTTTGCTGGAAAACGCGATTCTCCAAAAGTCTCGAGTTCACTGAAAAAATGTTCACTACCCCAGCAACAGGTTTATTCGCACACTTTATATCAGTCCCATTAAGTTTATGAACACAGCCAAAATAAGGCATCTGCTATGATCCATACAGCAGAGGGAATCATAACTGGACACAGGTTCTACGGATTCGATGTCAGCCATAATTTAACAAAAAAAGTGCCCTATGTGTCTGTACATTAATTTAATGCACTCGGTTTTTTAACAGAAAACATATATTTTCCCCGGTAATAAAAGGCAATCAGGGTATGAGGCTCACAGTTAAAATATATCTTTCTTTGGAAGATAAAGAAAGAAGGAAGACCATTACATGAGATAACATGATGTTCGCAAGTATGGCTTGAGGTGCTTGATGCTGTATGTATTGCAAGTACAGGAATTTGTTACACAAGAGTAGTCTCATAACACTTAAGTATACATACTTATTTCTAATAAGATTCACAAGCAACATCTACTTTTTCTCGTAATTAGTTTACTTGTTCTGATGTGTGTACAGGTAACCATGTGAATGGTGAGATGGCGTCCAGGTAAACAACAGTCGTCATAGCATCTTGTGCTTTTAGCGCGAACACTAATGCAAAGGTAGACTCCAAGCGTGAATTCCTGATACCACTAAAAAGGGTATTTGTTCGCGACAGCTTTACTGTTAAAATTACAGATACCTTTGTTTTCATTCTATCAGACTTTATGGGCTTGCTGAGGCGACTGTCGCTAGTGATATCGAAGATGCTGTACGAAAAATGTTCTGGGATGTGATGGAACAGAGCAAGAAAACTGAAATAGAAAGAAACAACTTTCTGTATTTAATGATAAATATCATAAAAAAGAGCAAAGTACTAGGTGAAGATGCAAATGATCTTGAGGAAATCAATCAGGACAATTCTTACTATATCATCGAATACTCCAAAAAAGATTACTTCAATTTCGGTGAAGTACTTTATCAGTTCCTGTAAAATAAGGCTAAAATATGCCAATGATGATATATTTATAAGAGATTTAACAACACAGCCCCAAAAGTGGTGCTGTGAAATGCAATTGTGGAAGAATGGGAATACCCTGAGATATACCACCGACTATCTGCAAAGTCCATCACATTTTTCACATAAGAGAAATTTAGACACAGATTTACACATGTGCTTAGAACAGAACACAAGTTCAACACATGCGAATACAGTATTATAGTAGCGCCACTGTAATTTAGGACTTGCGAACTCTGGCAATGTCTGGTCACTTCTTCCTAGGAAAGGAAACAATCGCGCTACGTTTCAATATGGTGCGCTACCTGAGTCACTTACGTGTGCGCCGAGGAGTACACAGGTGCTAAAATGAGATTTGGGATAGCAAACATTGAATATTACAATCCGCGATATTAAAGAAATTAATTAGTCTTTCATTTTAACAAACCTTATTACATCATTCATACTTACTTACTTTATACAATATAACATATTTGGTAGAGATAAGCGATATTAATTAGAGTGATAATGTTTTAATGTTTCAAAGTACTCGCCCACACGAGTTACAAAAACTCTGCTTTGCGACCGCTACACTTTCCATTTACAACCCCTATATTACCTTCTACTATTGCGTATTATCTCAAACAAGGGTAGGCGGAGCCAAGTCTGTAAATAGGCCGACACAACTGTAATGGGTTTGTTAGGTTCAAAACTTTACTAAATCAGTTTACCGGCACAGGCAGTACTTTCTTGTTTTAAGCTCCCTTGTTAGTAGGCGTACCATACCTGGGTTCTGTGACGCAATATGAATAAGTATACAAGAAAAAAGTTAATTCAGTGACATGTTAGTACATGAAGAAAAAATGTATATTGTGTTATTGTAAAAAAAAAAATTTTTTAGCAAAATCATACATTCCAAATTTTACAAATGTTATTTTAAACATTTGCACGATATATTGAGTAAAAATAACACTTGACTTGCTCAGAGCCAGAGTAACTACGGAATTTAAAACTAACGTGTGAGGTAGTGTCATAGTCGTAATAAACGCTAGAATGTCTCACTCACACAAACATGTGGAAACTTTACAATTCCTCTCGGGATATATTATTTCAACAATATTTTCTGTGTAAAGTGAATTATGAACTTCTGCCAGAAGAAGATTATGTTGATTCGACTGTGACCTCACCAAAGACAAAACTGATCAAATGTGTGTGTGTGTGTGTGTGTGTGTGAGTGCGTGTGTGTGTGTATATATATATATATATATACAGTCGGTTCACGACTGGAAGAAACTTTTGAAAATCAACCTTTGAAAAAACACCCTAGCCGTTAGCTACATGCATATAACATTACAAATAGCGGAGATTGCGGATACAGTTATGCAGTTAGGTTGCCAGCACAAGGATAGGAAATAGTTTCAAACTTTTAATGTAATTGTTAATTTATCGCTTACAAATGGGTTTCGAAAAGACTTGTATCTTATTATGCAAATTATTAATGATGTGATGCTAACATATTTAGATTTCAACATTTCTTGCATAGTCACATGATCACGCTCAATGTGAAAGTATTGCGGCCATTTTTTTTCAAGCCTTCGTTCCGTGTGTTGTTGACTGGGCATGGTTGGCACACGTGCCAGATAATTTGTGCGATTATCTTGCTTAACCTATAATAATTCATTTATTGGTTTTTTTTTTTTTTTTGCTATTATCCGCTCGTTATTATTTCTCGTTGTACTGATTCCTTTCGTTTCTTAAACCTGTATAAGACATTACTCATAGTGCGTTCTCACGTGTTTAATATTTTTTAAATTTATTTCAGGTTTGCTTAAAATTTTATTTACTGTATTTTACGTTGTATGTTGCGGTAGTTTTTGTGTGCAGTCATGAATTTTAGCATGGTGAAGAAAAGAGAAGTCACCACTCATCAACGCCACAGGACATCATTAACCTCACCGAATCTTTGTATTCACTAATTAGGCGAGGGGAAATGAAGCCCTGCAACGTCGCAGAAAGAGCGGCAGAAATGTTGAAACTCTCCAGATTCACAGTGCTAAGATTAAAATATATGTAGTATTAACCATTGTGTTTGCAAGTTGTGTGTGTTAAGGTCAATTATGTTGGCGTACGAAATGTATATACAAGAGAATGAAGAAAATTTGTTAATAACTTGATAACGTCGTCGAACGTTGTCTACGTGTCTTTTTAACGTTTTATTTTGGGTAATTATTAAATTTAGGGACTTTTCTGTAAAAATAACAATAATTCACGGAAAATGGTATATTTCCACTCTACTAATGATGCAGAACACGATTATACGAGGGGCATTAATGTCCGACTTATTTTGTAGCATGTGCCCACCTAACAGATCCTAGCCCCACAATGGGTGAATCGCTATTTTACATTTTAAAACTAACCTACTATTGTTGGGTTTTACACTAACCTAGGATTTTTTGATTTTACACTAACCTAGGATTGTAGGGTTATATAGACTCAAATGTGAGTGATATTACAATGTGTAATAAAAATAAAAACTAATTTGTGTTGGAATTTGTTTACCCCTGCGAGGGACCCTTCAAAAACAACCCAATATAGACAGTGGAAATTTATTATAAAGACAACTGACAATGGTAAGGAAAATTGCCTCTATAGTGAGTTTGTTATAGTCAATTAATTTTATATACGTTATGGAGAGATGGTGCATTTTAAGATTCTGAAGAAACTGCTTGTTTTTTATTTAGAAGTTACATTGCGGCATTAATTGCCATTGTTATACATCACTAAATAGATTACAGTCGATGTAACTGGAACTTCCCCTACTATTAAACATATCTGTATCACATCACTAAACACGAGAGGACATCGTAATCGATTAAATCGCAGTCATAATCTTTTAAGAAAACAATTGTGTATTAATGCATTTCCCCAACACCACTGTTCTACAGCCATTGTCTTTTAGTTATTGTAAATTATCAGTGTCATATTTTTCACTTTCAGTGCTACATAGCCAACCTAATTTGCTTAATTTAAAAAGGACCATAATTCAGTTTCTGGGTCAACTACAGTTACTGATACCAAAAACATACAAGGGTCATCGTCATGGACAATGCACCATATCACAGCACACAGGTGTGAGCTCCAACCTCTGTTTTCTGAATAAATAAAATGTTTATATTGTTTGTGACATGTTAGATTCAGTGCTAGTCAACGCAGGTATCAGGAAAACAGTTACATGTAATATGATAAAAAGTTTAAGAATGTCTAGCACAGAAGTTATAGACATTCTTATCACGTTCACATTATAGAAGTCTCCAATCATACATTTTGTATCCAATAAATACTATGCAACCAACCAAATATTTAAAAGTTTATGTTTTGGAAAGAATTGTGCTTAATTCAAACATTCTATACAACAGACATACTGTTGGCAACATTCAAGGGTAATACATTTTAATTTGTTGTATCGTGTGGTGATTTCAGCTTGAGAAGTTCCCCAACAGTAGCTGGAGGAAGGATGCCGTCATCAATTGGCTGCAGGAGCACAACATTTCGTTTGCTGTATCCTTTTTTTGCAAAATCTTTTTGTGTAGTGTTAAATAGTAGGTTAATGTTGTTGAGCATTGCTTTACAGCATTATATGTAAAGTAGCAGTCTACATCAGAGAGCAGCTATTGAAGCATNGAGCATTGCTTTACAGCATTATATGTAAAGTAGCAGTCTACATCAGAGAGCAGCTATTGAAGCATGTCATTTTTTTTGAATAATTGGTTTCTAATTTTTGGAGTGGAGATGGATGTATTAATTTTTTTTTTTNTTGAAGCATGTCATTTTTTTTGAATAATTGGTTTCTAATTTTTGGAGTGGAGATGGATGTATTAATTTTTTTTTTTTATATAGTTGCTGCTGTGTTGAGTTATTTATGTACTTTTTTGTTTTTTAGATACCATTAAGACATGCAAAAGGAATCACTACAATCCATAAGTTATTACCGGTACTTCTAACTAACTAATAAGTAAATAAATAGTATTTATAAGTACTGCGGCTTATGCCTTTAGGATGTTTTAACTTAATGCAAACTGGAGATGTTAGGATACACCATTGTCAGCTTCTTTAATTATTGTAAACAACAGTTCTCTCTAATATTTTGTTTACTGGAGCCACATTTTTTAGTTTTGTTTAATTTGTTATTGTCATTTCTTTACAAAATCTGTGGCTCACTTATTTTGTTCCTCCTCTAAGCATTTGCTTAGCAACATGTTTCAATTTAATTGTTTGATTATTANTCTGTGGCTCACTTATTTTGTTCCTCCTCTAAGCATTTGCTTAGCAACATGTTTCAATTTAATTGTTTGATTATTAGACATTAGTGAAACCAATGTCTTTTCGTATTAGTTTTAAGTTAAATTTTTGTTTGGAAAAATATTTTAAGNTAGACATTAGTGAAACCAATGTCTTTTCGTATTAGTTTTAAGTTAAATTTTTGTTTGGAAAAATATTTTAAGATAGTGCTGTTAACCTCTTAACAGCACTAAATACGGGCCCGGAGACCAACTAAAACATAAACACAGGGGCCTCCCGCCGGCTCAATTATTTGAACAAAGTCTGTCGGGTTGAATTTTTGTTGCAAACCCACTATAAGAGTTATGGGGACTTTGGTTCCTGACCTCTAGACAGCACGGCGATCCGGGGGCTTATGAGAGATTGGCGGTGCCATGATTATGTTATTGGTTTGTACTCCTTGAATGTTGACATATTTCAATGCAAATTATTGTGCCACATCTATAATATGTAAGGAAAGTGAAAATTTTTCTCCCCCACCAAACCCCCCAGTACAAATCAAACCTGCACACACACACACACGAAACATCAAATTTTTAATACTCGCATTTTGGGTTTATAGAATGAAATGTTTTTCGCTTGCATCGCATATTCTTTTGTGTGAAATTCTCAAGATTAAAAACTTTACGCTTGTGGAATATCAATTAATAATATATACATGACTTTTATAATGGGTACGTGCATGTACGAACACATGTACACACACAGTGGAATGTAAACATTGCATGTAAATATTGCCATGTGACTGCCACATGACAGTCACATGGCTATGTTTGGTTACCTTTGGCGGAAGGATACGAAATGGGCTTGAAAGTAGATCTTTAGCAGGGCTTCAAGAAAGTCTCTTCCAGTCGTGAACCGACTAAATATACATGTATATAACGCGCAAATACACACACATCGTGTACATACACACTGTAGGGTAGCACAGCATATGTTCAAACAAGGTAATCGATCTCTTCAAAACATCCGCTCTCTTCTATACATTCATTCACAGCCTTTAACAAAATAACATATCAGTCCGGCATAACACATTGGTGATGGGTGGCGTTAAACGCTGAATCTTGCGCAGTGGGGCAAAACTGGTAAAAATGACTGGTAAAAAATACTGGTAAAATTATTATTATTTCACAATCAGCACATTATTGGTCATTACATAGTCCTGATTAGGCGGGAGATTTCTGGCAATACTGCAAACATCGTATATGATAAAATAATTACTATTCTCATGTTAAACGCACTCACGAAAGTCAACTCAATGTTACTCTTAATGTTATAATGCTTGTAAAGTCATAAGTTGTATCATTCAAGGCTGAGGATTTTTTTTAGTCGCGTCTGCTGTAGGATATATTTTAGTTTTGCACTAGTTAGCATGGAGTCTGTGTCGTCATCTTAATGCTGCAGTTAATACTTTGCTCACTGTCACGTATTATAGAAGGGATGGAAGAGAGTTCCTTGTACTTCTACTAGTTGGTCACGAATAATAACGTAATATGCTGAATAAGCTGTTTAACAGCTTGTCAACATAATTTTTTATGCAGACATTATACAGCAGGTTACATTTTTCTTTTTATATTTTAGCTGCTATAATAATTTGTACTGCCAATATTACCCTTCCTTTATATTGGGGAACTTCACCACATTTCTGTCATGTTCTTTCCACCAGAACCCATTAAAAATTTGAAATAGGTAATTTTGAGCCTGGCTTTCGTTTGAGATGTTAGGAATCGCGGTGGGATTATTTAAATTTTATAACCGTTTTTTAATATAGAATTTTTATCTTCCTACCTGTCTCTTATTTTCCATTTTTTGTACTCTTTCCAAATTTGATAAT
Organism: Clitarchus hookeri; assembly: GCA_002778355.1. Classification (NCBI taxonomy): domain Eukaryota; kingdom Metazoa; phylum Arthropoda; class Insecta; order Phasmatodea; family Phasmatidae; genus Clitarchus; species Clitarchus hookeri. The sequence goes on along the minus strand of NQII01009651.1, from coordinate 10,039 downwards.
CTGCTGATTTTCCTTTGAGAATACATTTCTGTTGCTATTAGCATATTTTCTAATCTCTAATTTATCACCCATACATCTGAAAATTACATCGATTCAATGTAATAATATTTTATAACACTTTCTCGGTTTCATTAAATATGTTTTGATCCATAATACAGATTTTAATAGCTTTATGGATTTCCTTCCCCGTCCCATTTTATTTTGATCATCATTTGAACAATCGGCTTCATTTGTAATCGTCACACTAATATATTTATTAGTGTTCTCTAAGGTCTGTGGTTGTGTTGTTATTTCACCGACTGTAACCATAGTCTGCCTCTAAATTAGTATCATGTGTGTAACACGTTATGACGACTTTTAAATAGCAACAAGTAGGTAGGTAGATAGGACTGAATGTCCCAACGACAACGATATCGTTATGAAAACAGAAATCAGGATGTTCGTATCGGGAATCGAACCCAGGTCCTCCCGAATGTTAGCCCTTGGGTTTGCCACTACGCCACCTAGCTCGTCAAAATAGCAACAGAATATGGATACGAACTTATCTTGTCCAATTNAGAAAACAGAAATCAGGATGTTCGGATCGGGAATCGAACCCAGGTCCTCCCGAATGTAAGTCCTTGGGTTTGCCACTACGCCACCTAGCTCGTCAAAATAGCAACAGAATATGGATACGAACTTATCTTGTCCNTCCTTGGGTTTGCCACTACGCCACCTAGCTCGTCAAAATAGCAACAGAATATGGATACGAACTTATCTTGTCCAATTCTGTTTGAAGACCTTGACTTTTATGCGACTTCCACACATTTTTATCTCACTCTTTCCATCAAGTGTTTACTGCTTATGTTCTCGTGATAAAATACATATTTACAGTTAAACTATCTAAAAATGCTATGAGTTGTATTTTTATTTAGAGGAAACCAGACACCGTGAAGATAANATATTTACAGTTAAACTATCTAAAAATGCTATGAGTTGTATTTTTATTTAGAGGAAACCAGACACCGTGAAGATAAGCGTGACATGTTATCTCTGTTATCGGTCTCACAGCTAATCTTTGCGATGTATTTTGATTCCTCACAATTTTGAGAGGNCTCTGTTATCGGTCTCACAGCTAATCTTTGCGATGTATTTTGATTCCTCACAATTTTGAGAGGTGACTATAAGGTTTTTATACATTAATATAGGACCTGCATGTTGTTTTAGCCCAATGAATAGAGAATGATTTTCAGCGAAGCCATGTGTGTTGCTCGACGGACAGACCTGTTATTCACAGCTAGCCACAGTCGAAGGTAAAATGTNTTTTCAGCGAAGCCATGTGTGTTGCTCGACGGACAGACCTGTTATTCACAGCTAGCCACAGTCGAAGGTAAAATGTAAGGACGATTTTGGTTGTTCCAGGGTGGGGGACAAAGCATCGGCGGGATGAATAAGGGGTGCGAACGGAAGTACCGCAGTAAATAACTTCAGCCACATTATCCATGTTCGAATCCTCGCAAGAGAAAAATCCACAGTCTAGTGCCGAGGGGTTGAGCTGCTGCANCACATTATCCATGTTCGAATCCTCGCAAGAGAAAAATCCACAGTCTAGTGCCGAGGGGTTGAGCTGCTGCAGGAACTAACGACATTCGGCTAAGATAATAGGAAGTTTGGTTCGGTAACGAATTTTTAACACCAGACCAAATCAAACAAAAAACGAACCAGAAGTTATTGACACAACTAGAAATCCCAGATTTCCTGATACGAATACAGTCAAATATTGTTAACTTTTGACTCATATAACAATAATTCATATTTTAAAAATATCTTAAGAATAAGGGATTTCCGTCAAAATTAGATATTTTTATTCAGCAAAAAAATATTTAAATCAAACATATGTTCTGGAAAATTAACAAACGTGAATTACCATGTTTATTAATATCTTTTCAAAATTATATCTGGTTGAAATATGTTACTTGACTAATGCGCTAGTGGATTTCAGCAAATTATTTATGCAAAATTAGATAGAAAACATTATACGACCTATGAGTAGAATGCTTTAAGGTGGCCTGAAACAGTGGTTAGGGGCTGCGAAGCCGCGTCTCCACGGCGGTCATATTGGATGACATCACGCGGCAACCTCCTGCTGTCATTCCTCGCCAGCAGTGGCCATGCTGGATTTCTCCTTTGACCCTCCTGGTATGTTATTCCACCTGATGAATTCCGTTTGGGGGTTTTCTCATATTTCTTCCAGTCACACTCGTACATTCTATCCATCGGGAGTTTTCTCAGAGTCCTTCTTGCCTCTCGTGTGTTCCATCCCTCGAAAGGTTACTCACATTCCTTCCACTCTCGTCTCCCACACCTGAGTCTTCTCTAAGTCCCCCTGGTCCCCATCCTGTCTCTCTTGTCTCCCATCTTTTATCCCTTGAGGTTTTCTCATATTCCTTCCACCCCTCTCTTGATTTTCGCAACCTCCATAATCACCGGCTTCGTCATTTGTTGAAGGCAACAATCAATAATGCCCGCTGCCAGGCGGCTGTTGAGGGCTGCCGTATTTAATTCCAAAACTAAACACCAGAGTCTTTAAAGTTCTACAGATCGCGGCAAATATATTGGTTGGGTCACTATGTTCCTGCAAAGGCTCGCTACCATCGGGGTGCAGAATTCAAGTGGTGGCTGCCACTAGCACTGGAAAATGTTGTAAGTTGGTATGGAACTCAAAAAATGAAGGAGGCATGCGGTATCATTCCGGCCACACTTGGGTCACCATTTCGACATCTTAACCACACGATCGCCAATGCATGGATGCTATTAGGAGAAGAAATAGCGTACATAAACTCATCGTCCCACACACTCGACAGTCAATAAACTTGTAATCGCAAAAAAAAAAAAAACCATNGAGAAGAAATAGCGTACATAAACTCATCGTCCCACACACTCGACAGTCAATAAACTTGTAATCGCAAAAAAAAAAAACCATGTTGTACAGTTATCTCATAAAACATCTAGATTCACCTATGCTGATGATGCCAAATGTGAAATACTTATATCTCTTATGTTAATCATCACCACCTGGCAGCTAGCTTGGACGAGGGAAAGATCTGCCGAGGTTTTCTAATATTCCTTCTGGATTCGCCTTTCGTCATTGCACAGTTAGGAGAAGAAATAAAGTTATCTAATTGTTTGGGCCTATGCACTTACCAGACAATAAACTTGTCACCGCGAAAAAAAGTTGTTTAATGTTGAATGTACCCACTGGAAAAACTGCAGGCACCACACATACACTTTATATGTGTAAAAGATATACTTTATTTCCAGCAGCCTCCATCTTTCTGCTGGCTGCGGATGTGTGGATAGGCTGCCATATTCGCAAATTTTCTCATATTCCTTTTAGTCTCATTTTACCTGGCATCCTAGCAGGGACGAATCTCATGTTCTGCCATTCCACCTTGTTTTTCTCATGTTTCTTCTGGTATCCTTTCACCAAGTGCACTGGCAGGGACGAGTCTCATGCTCTGTCATTCCACCTTGTTTTTCTCATATTCCTTCTGGTTTCCTTACACCTAGTGTCCTGGCGGGGAAGATAATCATGCTCTGTCTTCACCATGGTATTCTCATATACCTTTTGGTCTCCATTAACCTGACGTCCAGGGGAACACTTCTGAATTTAGACACTTCCATTGGCTAACCAAATCATCAGACGTAAACATTATTGAGCATATCTGGAATGCCTTGCAATGTACTGTTCAGAAGAGATCGCCACCGCCTCGCACTCCTATGGATTTATGGCATGCCCTGCGGAATTCATGGTGTGAATTGCCTCCTTCTTACAATTAGACATTAGTCGAATCCATGCCACATTGTATTGCGGAACTTCTGCGTGCTTGCGGGGGCCCTACACGATATTAGGCAGGTGTACCAGTTTTTTTGGCTCTTCAGTGTATAAGAATAGTGGTCCAGACACGATTAACTGTGCAGGTATATAGAGGGGTATTTATACTCATTTCCCAAACGAGAGTGGTATTTTAGGGCGGCAATTACAAGTGGCATCTAATGCGAACATAACGACCGAGACGGCCCCTCTTTGTTTTCCGCTCTGTAATTATACCCTCCCAGGCTAATGGCTTTACAGGTAGACTACCATTATCTGAGAATGCACACACAGAGGGGCTGTCTTGGTTGGTACGAAAGTTTTTACAAACAGCCGTGTACTGTTTTTTACCCATACATACACACTATCAACTAAAGTGTACTTATAACGTACTCCATCATGCAATGTCTTTACAAAGATATATCATTGCAGTAGTTTACTGTTTATTGTAGTGCTTTTAATATACTAGCACATTTTAGTTTGGCCTGTGTGTGTGATTTTTATCCAACAAAAATAAGAACACTGTGAATTTCATAACATTCAAATATATTAGCGCATATATTATACATTTTTTTTCTGCAGCATACTCTCACACATCAAGATAGGTATTAACAAGTAATATACACATAACCATTACACCAAGATAGCAATTAAATATAAACATAGACAACTTTTGCAGGCAGATTTAGTGAATAGTTGCAGCATACATAACATCAAGATAGCAATTAAATATAAACATAGACAATTAAAACATTTTTTTCATTATACTTTTGCAATCAGAGTAGTGAATAGTTTCAGCAGTAATTTCTTTCTATCAGCAACTGTTAATTTGCGCACGTCCTTAAGCGATGAATTGCTACAATTCAGATATGTTGTGACTGGCAACGTCTTCTTCTTGCGTGACGTTCTGCGATGAGACGTCGCCACGGACTTGGTGGCGGCAGGCTTCTTACGTTTGACAGCAGGCAGCTGGACGTCCTACTTAGTAATGTCAATCACAGCAGCAGAGTTGGGAGGTTCAGCCAGCACCAAAGGCTCTCAACACCCATGACGACCCAAGGCTTCTTGCGCCACCCCTGTTTAAACGAATTGGGCTCTGCTGCCCGTACCCTATGGGAATCAGCTTCCTAGTGACTGTATAGGGGTGATGGCTTGGGCCGATAGTTAATACCTAGACCCAACCACTTGGTGGGGTGTTGAACCTCTTGGCATTCAGGCCGTTGGGGCCCAAAACAGGAATTTCCTGGTGAAGAAATTCTATGTATGGGAAAGAACACGTGTCTAACGTCAGCGGGGTGAACCCTATGGGTGGCGTGACGAGTTCGGCTCTCGGTGACGAAAAACCAGGGTATAAAACCGGACTATGATGACGGTACCCACCAACTTTCAGACGGACTCCGAGTCTCCCTGCCCGTGGGTGGCGACCCTGGCGGTGGGGCATTGGAAAACCCATGAGTGCCATGGAAAATAAGAGGTAGCATGGGATGATCTAGTTGGCCCATCCGGAGGTTTTCTCTGGTGTACGGATCAGTTGAGGTTGGACTCGTGCTGGCAGTGGTTGTCTCCGCAAGCTGGAGGAGGCTCGGAGAGATTCCCCCTCGTGCTGAAGAACCGGGCGGTGAGCAGGGCGCTGCTCCGTGGTCGTCCCCGAGATGACGTCAGGGGTGTGAGTAGTGCTCCGGCCAGACCACATGCTTGGTAAACTGAGTTCTATGATCTCAGTCCTTGTGGTAGGACATGCTTGGTGCGATCTGGTAGATCAGATCGGGGCTACGCCTGGTGCGGCCTGGTGAACAGGTCGGGGCTGTGGATTTGGTCAATTTCGGTAAGCGTTGGTCATGTCTGCGTTGAGAGGGCGTGATCCCTCTTCCCCACCTACTGGGAAGCCAGGGTGCGGAATGGCCTAAAAGCTAAGAGCGCTCATTATCAAATAAGAGCATGACTCCGGCTGAATATCATACTTATATATACTTATATAGCACCAAAGGCTCTTGAGGAAGGTAAACTCTTATCGCATCTTGCAATAAATCGTGAGTTATAACTTCGTCTGGACCACATGGTAGGGCGGCAGGCTTCTTACGTTTGATAACAGAAAGCTTGTCGTCCTCCTTAGTAATGTCAATCACAGCAGCAGAGTTGGCAGATGCAGCCAAAGGTTTTTGCGGAAGGTAAACTATTATTTCATCTTGCAATAAATAGCGTGTTATAAAACTTCGTCTGGACTTAGGCTTTCTTGTGTCTGACGGCGGTAGACTTCTTGCGTTTGACAGCAGGCAGCTGGATGTTCCCATGCAGCGGCTGGACATTCTCCTTAGTAATGGAAATCACAGCAGCAGAGTTGCCAGGTTCAGCCGAAGGCTCTTGCGGAAGGTAAACTCTTATTGCATCTTGTAATAAAGCACAAGTTATAACTTCGTCTGGACCCAGGGCTTTCTTGTGTTTGACAGCGGCAGACCTCTTGCGTTTGACATCGGCAGGNTTATAACTTCGTCTGGACCCAGGGCTTTCTTGTGTTTGACAGCGGCAGACCTCTTGCGTTTGACATCGGCAGGCAGCGGCTGGACATCCTCCTTACTATTGTCAATCACAGCATGAACAGCAGATTTGGCAGGTTCAGCCAAAGGTTCTTGCTGGAAGGTAAACTCTTATCGCCTCTTGCAATAAAGAGTGAGTTATAACTTNTGGCAGGTTCAGCCAAAGGTTCTTGCTGGAAGGTAAACTCTTATCGCCTCTTGCAATAAAGAGTGAGTTATAACTTTGTCCAGCCCACATGGCAGGGGAGTGTCTGTTCGCATATAGTTAACGACACATCTTCCCAGAATATTGCATTCGACCATCTGCTGACATTGCTCGTACATCGACGTTGGGTTGTGCACAAGCAACCAATTTGCTATACCGTCGCACTTCTCGCTGTACATTCTTGACTCGGCCTCGCCAGCACAGACATTGGTTATACAGTTGTTGCCAGGCGTTAACACTGCTGTAGACTGTCTTAGGGCGAAAGGCACGTTCATCTTGAGCTCACTGGTGTCGACTGGCAGGGTAGACACAGTTTATATAGTGGTCGCATGGCGACATGACGTCAATGGTTCTTGAACAACAATAGTCGTATATAGGCATAAATGTCGTACATTATCTGGCAACATTTAGTCAATAGCTCTGAGTTCATCAATAATCTTTTTTATCTCTTCGCTGACAGAAATATATCTCCTTCTCTGTAATGCAACTAGCACATGTAGTCAACAACTAGGTCGTTGGGGTCTTCAGAAAATAAGTAGCTAGACTTCAAGACTCTCTTCGCAAAAGGTTCACAATACATGTTTGCATCAATGTTCTTCCATGATGGGTAGTTTGTGAGATACTTCTGAGCCAGAGTACTTGGTTCGATTCTTCGTTTATTCTGTCTCCACTTCACGTATCCGTCTTCTTCATCATCGTGTTTATGCTTTTGCTTTGCAGACTCAGATACTTCATCATCGTCTGTAGAATATGTATATTTCGCATCATCATCATCATCATCATCATCGCCCTTGGACTTGACGGTCACACTTTCATGCTGGATAGTTGTAACATCCTCGTTTTTCATCTTATGCCTTAGCAATACAAGTTTGTTGTTCACATGGTTGAACGATATGTATGGTTTGCGCTCGTTATAATACATGTCTGCAACAGGCATATTTCCTACTTCACAGAATGTTTTGGAACTTGATGCATGTCCGGATAATGTTATGGGTGATGGTACAATTAATAGTTTACACAACGATTCAGTATGGTGGTCATCCATTGTTTTGCCTTGTGTAAAGTTAAATGCTTGCTGCCTTGTGCCAAGTAAAGGCGTGTTACCTTTACATATAGCAGTATGTCTCTTTAGATTGTCACTTCTACCAAATGTCGCATCGCACATATTACATGGTAGTATTCTGGAGGCTGTTTTCTTCTGACACTCACACTGTTCATGACACTGTTCATTGCAACTTTTACTGAATGTTTTGTCGCAGTAACTGCATTGTTTTCCATGTAATTGTTGAACATTTGGCGAAGTTTTGCATGTAGGCAAACAGATAATTTTCTATTGTATGTTCTTCACATTTTTCATCATCTTCAAGTATATGACAACTTAAACATGTGTACTACTACTATGCAGTGCAGACTCCACTTCTCTGCAGACTCCTCCCCTCTGTGGACTCCTCTTTTCTGCAGACTCCTCCTCCCTTCTGCATACACTAATACCTTCACACAGTAGTGTTGCTGTACACAATAGCTTAGCAACTNACTCATCCTCCCTTCTGCATACACTAATACCTTCACACAGTAGTGTTGCTGTACACAATAGCTTAGCAACTATGTGAATTTCTGCGGTTACTCTAATTTATACCCTCAATCTGTAGGTCGAATACGAAGTTAGGTTGTAATTTTCTCTGTAGTAGATTAGAGGGGAAATAGGCAAGTGACTGAAGTAAAATGTGTTCTCAACTACAGCTGATAAATTATATATACTGTAATGCCCAACCAGTACATATTTCACATTGTTATCAACATACTTGGAGGTCACACTTGCGTTCACGATGTTCTGGATAGTTGTAGCACCTTCATTTATCACCTTACATGATAGCAGCGCATGTTTGCAATTCATATCTTCTCGCGATCTGAATAGCTCGCACTCTTCATAGTAAATTCCCGACAAAACTCGTAATTCTTCTTCACACTCGGTGAAGGTTTTTTGCAAGTTCTCATACAGGACAATCTCGATTGCATGTCCTCAATTTGCATACATCTGTTTGCCATGTGGTCTAAGTAAATTTGTTCTCAACTGTAGCTGACGTATCGTATATAATGTCTAACCGGAACCCCTTCGCATATATTCGTCTTCCTCGTGACACATTTTCACACCTCGGAATTCAGATTATTTCGGTATAGACCCATTCTCTTTTGGTAAATTTACAGTAGATACAAGTATAGGTGCTTTATATGTACACATTTTGGTATGGTTGTAATATGACTCGCGACATAGTTTTACCTGATGGTCGTGTATTTTGAGTCGCATGCTGTCTGGAACACCTGTAACTTCATAAAATTTGAATTCCCGACCACACTAATAGCAACAAGTAGTATAGTGAGCCCATTGCGTCTTCTTCAAACATTTTCCAGATTTCTCATGCTGGTGAGCACTGCTACTTTTACTTAAGGTCTTGGAGCAGTAGTGACATGAATATCTTGATGCCTGTGGTAAACTGTTCATGTCCCGGTCTGATGTTGGCGTGGGTGACCGCGCGCAGTTATCCAATGCAGCAGGTGTCTGTCCTTCACAAATTTTTTCAGATGTATACAATATGCAATGTCTCTTAGCTGGCATAGGAGGGAGTCCCTCACATGTTGCGTAATGTATTTTTAAGTTATCGCGTCGTCCAAATTGAGACATACACAGTTCACATGTTAAGCTAGATTGCTTCATGTTCATAGAACAAGCAGTTTAATGTCGGCGAGCATGACAGATCTTAAGTAAATGATTTCTTGCAGAAACAGAACATATGACTTTCTAGCGTATTTTCCATCTTCGCTTGAGACAATGTATACTCTTCGAAATTCTAATAACAACGAATGCGATTCCATCAATTTCAACCACAGGCATACACACACAAGCACACACAAGCACACACACACACACACACACACACACACACACACACATATATATATATATTCATCTCTTCATATTTCCCAAGTGGGATTTTAGTTTTTTTTTGTGTTCAGTAAACATATATACAGCTAACGTCTCTCCACCGTTACACGCCGTTTTACATCTCTCATGTCGGCATGCGTTGCTACTTTTACTAAAGATTTTATCGCATTTGCGACAATGTTTCCTACGCATTGGTGAAGGATTGTGATCATTGTTCACATGAAGGTCGGAAGTTGGTGATGTAGACTAAGCAATACTTTGTGCAGCAGACATTTGATCGTCATACTTTTGTAATGTTGACAATGCTCTGTGTTGCTTAGCATGTAGAGAAACAAGGTCTTTGTACTTTTTCATATGTATGTTAAAACTGTCTACGAGTGATCATACCTTGGCATATATGACATCGATAGCCTGTGCGAATTGGATTCAGCTTGCATTTATGCTTTATATGTGTCTTTGCATTGCGGGCATATGCAAATGTACTGTTACAGTAGTGGCATGGATGT
>NQII01009650.1:12798-40914 GCA_002778355.1 Clitarchus hookeri | reverse complement strand
ATCACCAGCAAGGATGAACTTTTCATATGCGACATGCTGTAAGCACTCCACCGGCGTTGCAGCGCACCATGTCACGGCAGCTGGCGATACGCCTGTGTCCAGCAGTAACATATCCTGGCTCTATTTACAACAGGATTTGTCGTCGCGGTGTCCCTTACGACGTATACCCTTAAGACCTGAGCATCGACGAACGGGCAGCATGGCAGCTTGCGGACTGGCGACAAGAGGTGTTCAGCGACGAATCACGATTCTGTCTTGATACAGCCGTCCGCCGAATACAAGTCTGTAGACGTCCTGGCCAGCACCGTGATCCACACATCATTGTAAAGCGGCACAACGCCCCAACGAGAAGTGTTATGGTGTGGGGTGTCATTTCCTACGATTCCCGCATCGCACAGATTGCAATTGAAGAAACCCCGATGGTATGGCTACACGCCCAGGAAATTCTGCTACCATGTTTGCTCCCATTTCTGGTGCAGCTTAACAACCCCATTTTCCAGCAGCCTCACACAGCGCGGGCATCTCTGGCCTGCCTAAGTGATGTCACCATGACTCCGTGGCCAGCAAAGTCCCCAGACCTCTCACCCATCAAGAACGTTTGGGGCCTGATTGGACGGCAACTTTGGCACAGCAGCAATTACGATGGATTTGGAGGGTTAGTTCCACTAGCTGTGCAAGATCTTCCTCAGGAAAACATCCAATGTCGGTATGTCTCCATGCCCGACCATTTCGTCGCATGTATCTGAGCTATGGGTGATCCAACACCATACTGGGCCCATCCTGCAAGTGTTCGTCCCCTACAATACATGCTTTGTGTGGTTATATATTTTGAGTTCTTCTGTATACATGCTATCATGTCCTGTGTCTGTACTCACTATGTGCCCCCCCACCCCGCTTCCTTATGGCATCTTCATGGTAATAATTTTTTTTTGCAAATGAGTGTATTTTAATAAAAAAACATAGTTAAAACATTTAATTTTCAAAAATGTAAAAAAAATATATTTACAAATAAATAAACACAGTAACTTATATATCTAAAATAAAATCCATTCACACAGTTATAAAATCTTTCATCTTATATATTTATATAAAATATTTTTTTTATTTATATCTATATTAATAATTCCAAACTATTTATTCCAACATACAACACCAATTTTGTTATTTTTATCATAAGACATAACTGACCGAGAAAAATCATTATAAGTATGTTTCAAATTAGTATCGGCTTGTCTAAAAAATTTTTTTTTAAATGGGTGTTACCTCTTAGTTATTATTTTGTAACTTTCGAATAAGTTAGATCCAAATAAAATCAATCAGTATTTTTATGTCTACCTCCAGTAAATTATTCACAGATTAAATCATGGTTTATAAAATAAAACCGTAAAATATAATAAAAAAAATATATTCACATTCACTTAAAAAAATTATTTCATCAAAACTATCTTTCAGAATATCCGATTAAACTTATATTTTTTTGGTAGTGTTGAAACATTATTATTAAACAAACATATTTTTGTTTATTTAACCTTTTTTAATAAACACATCATTAATTAAAATTTAACCAACCAGTTTTGTCAATGAAATAAATCATCAGATTAGTTTTTCCACATTTACTTGGACCAACTATTATTACACTGGTATTGTGTTGCAAAAGGTCAGCATTATTTTTATGTTTAAATTTTTTTTCATTAACTAAATCACTAACGCTCCAAATAATCTTCACTTAATAAATAATTTTTATATGAATTAATGAAGTTTTTAATTTATTATGTATCAATTCCATATTAAGGAAATAACATTATGATATTCTTCATGATGGGCATTCTGTAACTTCAATTAGATTTTATATAAATTTCATTCAACATATTTGACAATGAGCATAAATAATAATGTGGTCAGTGTTGTTGATCAAAACAAAGAAAGTTATTTTGAATGGTTAATACGATATTGATTAGAAATTAAGTGTAAATTGATATGATTCTTTCTAAACAGATAATAGTGTTTTAGAAACAAATAATATAAGATATAGAATAAATGTTAACTATAAATACAAAATAAAATTTGACTATCGATTATCATATATTTTAGTTTTCTTAAGAGACAAAATAATAAAAAATTATGTTGGCAATAAAATACCTAGTTTTAACTATTTCAGAACTACAAATGTCAATTGTAATTTTCACTATAGTATGTTTATCAAATATGTTGAAATGAGTAATTTAGAAACTGATATTGCTAGTTTTGAACCAAAATCAATGTTTGGATTTCGTTGTTGGATTGTTTACAAGCATTATTATCGATTAAGTTATAAAATTATGATTCGGAGGTTTAATTAAATTGTACTATATATAAAAAAGAAAGTAAAAAAAATTAATTTTAACTATGCTGATATTGAAGTAATTTTGTAAATGAAGCAAATTTATATTTTTATTAAAGTTATTATAAATACATGGAAGACAATCACTTAACATTTTAAATCTTGAATTAATTATTATAAAATTATAAAGAGTTAAAATTTATCAAAATTAATACTGTTGAGTTAAATTTTTTTTATTATTAAAAATTATTATTTAGCTTATAAATTTGCATTTCTCAAATAAAATGTTTACGATATAGATTGTTGAGAGAGTTGGAAATATTAATTTAATAAGTAATATGGTTTAGATTATTCTTTATTTTTAGATTTAAAAAAAATTTATGGCCGTTTATTATGTTGAATAAAATAACCATATTGTAAAATGTTTATATTATCAATTAATTATCTTTTATCATTATCTGATGATAACTCTGTTCTCTTTAGTTCAAGTGTATTTAGTTTTAAATCTTTTGAAACAATTTCATAAACAGTTTCTGTTTTTGTTNTTCTGTTCTCTTTAGTTCAAGTGTATTTAGTTTTAAATCTTTTGAAACAATTTCATAAACAGTTTCTGTTTTTGTTTCATTATTCATTATATCATTATTAAACATTTTAAATTTAACTTTGTATATGTCCGATTTTTAATTTGTTTATAAGCATTCTTTTATTTGTTATCATTTTTAAATATACGTTTTTGCTCTAAATCCAATAAATTCTTGGATTGCAATTCCTCTATATTTATCTTTGAATATTCGTGGTACGTTTCTATTAGCTTGTTACATTCAATCAGTTTTAATCAGATATATCCAAATTTTCTATATAATTTCTTATATTTTCAGAAGCATCTTCAGTTTCGATATCAACCATTTAATAATCTGTATCTATTCGTTGTAATTTTATTTTACCTTAATATTTTGGTTTTTAGAAATTACTAAAGGCCCGGCTTCGCCCGGTAACAATTTAGTATTTACAGCGGTACTTTGAAAGACAAAAAATGGTTACTGTTGGTTATCCTTAAAAGATAAACTTATACTATTCCGAACTTTTCTGTAGTCCTTTTTGAGAGCTACAATTCTGTAGTACATTAATTTGATGTATCTCTTATGGTTTAGTCAGTGCAAGCCATGTAAGCGCCCTTACAGCGATTTTTTTACGACTTTATTAGAAACGGTTTGATATTTCTCTACTATCCTTACCTTAAATATAAATGTTTTATGCACCAAAACATTTTTTAAGAAATTCTCTAAATTATGTTGAAAACCACACCAAAATCCATCAAGTAGTGTAGAAGTACTAAGCGAATACACAGACAGACGTGGATAAGCGACTTTGTTTTATNTCACCAAAATCCATCAAGTAGTGTAGAAGTACTAAGCGAATACACAGACAGACGTGGATAAGCGACTTTGTTTTATACTATTTAGAGATTAGAAATAAGGAAATTTATAGATCAATAATTGTGATAACTCTAAACATAAATTCAGCATAGCTCTATTGGTATGTTCAATTCTATTACTTGATTATTCCTATATATCAAAACTACATCTTTATTAATTACAGTTCTAGTTTTATAATCTCGATGTTAAATATTTTGATGGAATCAATTAATTTCACAGTACTTTTATGCGTTACATAATTTTTCTTATTCTTTTGAATGATTATAATCAATAAAATTACCTTTCGTGATGGCTGACNCTTTTATGCGTTACATAATTTTTCTTATTCTTTTGAATGATTATAATCAATAAAATTACCTTTCGTGATGGCTGACTTAAAGCCCAGTCATATATATTATTAAATTCTAATAACATAATATAACTACAATATGTTTATTATTATATATTCCTTTTTTCCATAGTTTTTTTTCTACAGTTGTATTGTTTAATACGATTTTTCATTTTAAAAATACAAATGACTGGCTATCGAATATTTATGTGGAATCGTAAATTTTCCAACTCTAATTACTATTCCACAAATTTCATACCTTTTGATAATATTCTATCCAGTTTCAAATGTAAATCCTTATAGTCACCAACGTTATTATAATTGAACTATGAGTGAAGAGATTTAGGCGGTACTATTGAAATGTTTATAAATATAATTTGTGAACTTTAAATCTGAATCTGTAATATCATTATCATTTAAAGTTGAATACCAATATTATATATCTTCTGAAAGACATTCATTAAATTTAGAACAAACACCAATCCATTCATGAAGTCAAATTCCATTTCCTAGTACTAAAAGTAGATATTCCCTTTTAATTAATTGGATTATATTTTTTAATTTAGAATAACTAAAGGGATTGCTAAGTTTTTATTACTTTTTTTAACAATGAGTTATTCATTTAAATATTAAATTATCTTTAATTGTCAAAATTTTAAGAGCATTTATTTTTATTTTTAAGTAGATTTTTAAAAATGACAAATGCTTATTACGGCTAAATATTTTACAGTTTTACCAAAACTTGTACTAATAAATTTATAATTATTGACAAAGCCAAATTCTATTGTTTTATTTCGTATTTCACCCTTTATTTTAACAATTATTATTTATCATACTTTTATACAAGTTGAGTATAAAAGAATACCCCCGCTTTGAAGGTCTGTAATATCAAAACCAAACAACCTACAACCTTGATTAACTAATCAAATGAACCATGGAACCGTGAAGTTTGTTTGCTATACGTTCATAAATGTTCAATGTGACCACCATGAGCGGCTCGAACGACATCTACGCGATAATAAAACTCGTTCCACGCTCTTGTCAGCATGTCTTATGTTACTGTTTGAATGGCGTTCGTAACTCTCGGTTTGAAGTGATGAGGGAGAAGCGAACTCTCGACACGTTAATGTGAAGGGGACGGTCTGATGTTTCCTTTAAGTGCCCAGAACGGGGTAAACTATGCCTTCATATCTAAGCTGGTTTTTAGCGATGAAGCGACGTTCCATACAAATGGTATGTTGAACCGGCAGAACGTGCGAATATGAAGTCAGGAGCCTCCACATGAAACCACCGAAAAAAAGCGTGGTTCCCCCAAAGTGAACGTGTTTTCAGCTGTATCCAAATACACTGTTTTCGGCCGTTTCTTTTTTCACGTGCCCACTGTTACTGGAGTCAGCAGGATGGTGTGCCACCCCATTGGTACCTAGCTGTTCGCGGATACCGAACGAGACGTTGCCGCAACTCTGGATTGGTCTAGGAGCATCTGGTGACCAGGCTCTTCATCTATGGCCCCCAAGAAGTACAGATCATACATACCCCGTGCGATTTTTTTCTATGGAGGTACAGAAGGGATCAAGTGTTTCGTCCACCATTGCCGGCTAACATTGACGACCTCAAAACGAGAATTACGGACGCCATCCAAACTGTAACACCGGACATGCTGACAAGATTAGGAACGAGTTCGATTATCGCGTAGATGTCGTTCTCAGGCCGCTCGAGTAGTCAGTCATATTGAACATTAATGAAGATATGGTAAAATAATTTCAGAGTTGTACGGTTCATTTTGATTGGTTAACCAAGGTTGTAGGTTGTTTGGTGTTGATATTTCAAATTTCGTGTATTCTTTTATACTCATGCTCTACATTTCGATAACTTTTATATAAATATTTTTATTACATCCAGTACATCTCGAAAGATCATTAGGTAGTTTATACTGATCAAGAATAATTTTTTTGAAAAATTATATAATTTTCTTTTGAATTTGGTACAATTATTGTGTCTATAATTTTTGCTTAATTTTACAAACCTATTTTAAAAATATCACTGAATCATTTATGACTTTCAATTGGTATTTATAAATTTTGGAAATTGTATTTACAAATTATTTATAGCAAATATTAGACCCATTTTGGATTATTAATTAAAATGATATGTTATCATTCCATTTCGTTTTCATATTTTTTTCTAATATCACTCTATTATTTCCCATAGTAAATAAATGCTTCATTAATTTTTTCATAAAACTATTAACATATTTATTAGGTAATTATTAAGTTTAGGGGCTTTTCTGTAAAAATAAACTCCAAAAAGTGGTATATTTCGACTCTACTAATCACGTAGAACACGAATATACTAGGGGCATTAACGTCCGACGAATTTCCTAACATGTACCCACCTAACGAAACACAACCTAACTCCATGATGGGTGAATCACTATTTTACATTTTTAAACTAACCTACGACTGTTGGGTTTTAAACTAACCTAAGATTTGAAGGTTTTAAACTAACCTAGGATGTTAATGTGTCAATCTAACTTAGGTGAGTTGAAAACCCAAACACACAAGGTTAGTTTAAAAATGTAAAATAATGATTCTCCCATCGTTGGGTTAGGGTCTGTTAGGTTAGGTGGGCACATATTAAGAAATTAGTCGTGCGTTAATGCCCCTAGTATATTCGTGTTCTGCATAATTAGTAGAGTGGAAATATACCACTTTGTGAGGAAAGACATGTCTCTACATAATATTTCATTATGATATATATCAATTGAAGATGTACTCACCTAGGTAGGCGGTGTATAAAGTTGTCCCGTGGCGAGTAGGAAATGGCGTAGACGTTCGCGTTCGTTAGGGTACCGGTGACGAAACATAAATTCCGCCAGATATCCCACGAATTGCGGCGTTCTCCTGCCGTATCGGGCAAGACCGTGCCTCGCGTCACCCCACACACGCTCTATTCTTTGGGTGTTCGCTCCTTTAGCGGGATCAACGAAATTCATGCCATGATTCACCCGAAGATGCTCATAGCCGTGCTCTGAAAGACAATTATAAGCGTGCCAACAGTTACAAATAATTGCCGTTCCAGGCTCTATGTATTGCGGGATTACGTCCAGGAGCGTTTTGCCAGTTCAGTCAACGACAGGAACAAGAAATATACTATTTGTACGTCTCTCGATCCCGCCGAAAACCCACTGCCCCTGGACGTTTCGACCCCTATTATATTTACGTTTACCAAACTTAGCCTCATCTATTACACCATTCAACCATCACCTCGCGACAAAAGGACAACCAATCCACGATGGTTGGCAAACTAACATGACACATACGAATAATATATTTGGTGCGAGGATGTGGAATAGTTAAATACAAATACGCAATCTTGCAAATAATCTGAATTGATAAATGACTTTTTCCAAACCACGAGTCGTGCCGAAATGATTTTTTTAAATTACAAAGCACTTTCTTGTATTTCTTACCGACACGCGTCCTAACAAACCGTTGACAGCGAAAGAATTCGCTGTCCTCGGCCAATTCAATAACCGTCGTGCATTTGTGGCACCTTACCTCATTTGACAATACCCCGTGATCTACCAAAAAGTCAAACAGAAGTGACCAAACCATCGTCAATTCTGAAAATTCGAATACGTCCAGATAACACCCTCCACATAGGCGCCTATCACGCACAGAACCACTCGTACTAGCACTCTCCATTCTTCAATCACAAGTCTTCACTCGGTAGGATTTGAACAACGCACACGAACGCAGCACCACCTTACTCACCGCGATCAACACTCGTCGCCAGACACTGGCATACTAACGTAAGGCCGGTGATGACATCTGACGCTGCTAGATTGCGTGAAATATGCACTGCGCAGCCATTAATAATGGCGGCACACGTTAATCAACGTAAACAAACTCAGTTACTCGTACATGTAGCAATTATTTTTATTATGTTTTACGTATTTCAACACTACGTGCTCTTCAAAATCAACTAGGTAAGCCATGCTGAAAAACAACTTTTGTTGGTCTAGGACGTTTCGTTCACAAACGTAAACAAACTGTCAAAAACAGTCATCTTGCAAATGTGTTAAATTTTTTAAAATATGTTGTACTTATTTTAAAGCTATGCCCCTAGTATATTCGTGTTCTACGTGATTAGTAGAGTCGAAATATACCACTTTTGGGAGTTTTTTTGTTACAGAAAAGCCCCTAATCTTAATCATTACCATTTATTACTTATTATTTTGGTTCATTTTTTCGTGGTAAAATTAAAACTATTTGGATTATGTTCATGAATGTATTTTGTTTAGTATGTAAAATTTTTGTTTATTTTTTCAATGTTCTTTCAATATCAAGAGTTGTCCGGCACCATTAGGTTAATACCATCGAATATTGTTTTTAATTAGCAATATTATTGTTTTCTTAATGAACACAGATTTGAATGTGTTAATTTAATTTATGTTCGGAGAAAAACATAAAACAATTTTTCATACAAATACGATAATAATCATTTTTTTATGCATTTTACTTTTCAACAAAGCAGATATATTTTTATTCCAACCATATTTTCTTGATATAATAATAAGTTAACATGATTTGGAAATTGTTTATACTTGTCACTCATATACAGTATAACTCAATTGCTGTATTTTCAAATTTATAAACATTATTGGAAATCTTTAAAAAAAAAATTCTCATTCCTTTGTTTGATGGACCCAATTAATGTTTTTCATGTTTTTCAATAATATAAATAATTGGTCTATTAGAATGATTAGCAGGATTTTAAGTATTTGTAAAACATATTCAAAATCTTGTTAATTTTTCTTATTTTTAACATTTAAATCTATTAGATTTTTATATTTTTAACATTAATACAGCACTCCTTATTTTTAATTAATGTTACTAATTCTCTATACGTTTCTCCTCAAATTGGGTGGTATTTATCAGAATGAATAACATCTCTAATTACATGTCAAATTTATATTTTGTATTTTGAAAGGTAATATCTATACATTTTTTTTAATATCAAATTTTTTGATTTTAAATTTGAAATTAAATTTGATATCTTCTAGAACCAAATTAATTTTTACTTTTACCAACTACATCTTCATATAAATTTATTTCGGAATATTGAACAACAGCAACTAATTGAATTGAAGCAAATTTTTACTTTCAAGTTTTTAAAAATTATTTCTAATGCATCTTCAATTCCACATACAAATTTTGATAAAAAAAATTTCTGGATTTATAACAAATTGGGCTTTTTGATGTTAACATTTCAATACCATTATTTTGTTTGTATGTTTCATATATATGCGATAATTATTTAAAGTGCATTCTTTGTTTTGTAATAACCCATTGTCATTCGAATTTTTGGTTAATTTATTTTTGTGATATCAGTTTTTCATTTTTATATTTGTACATTATCTACATAAATAAGATTTTTTATATTGTTTAATTAGATAAGGAGAAAGTAAATTGATATATTTTATTTATTCACATTGTTTACTTTCTATTTAAGTATTCATTTGCATTTTATCGTGTGATTTAAAAAAAAATTTATTTTTAAAAATGTGACTTACAAACACATTTACCACATTCATAACAAAGTATTTTTTCAATTTTTTGATTCCGAACTTTTTAAATTAGTTTTATACTTTTTTTATTAAATTGATTTATACAATTCTTATTATTGTGTTTATCTTTTTCTTAGTAGGAGAAAGTAATGGATATCTTTTCTTTCATTACATTTTTGACATTTTTTATTCTTACATTTTTAATTTATAAAAAGTGTTATTTAAAATTGTGTAGAAAATTACATTTTTAAAAATATATTATAAATTATGCTAGGGATAAACTAAGTTTGATCCAATGCTCAACATGCTAAATAACTGTCTTGAGTTAAAAAACCTAAAAGAGTTAGATGTAAATAAAAAAATTAAACATCAGATTTTAAAATCATTGACACAATTTATAAGGAAATCTCCTGTGTTTTAAATGATAATTGTATTATTTAATTGCCTAATAGATTTACAAAAATTATTGGCGGTAAAGAATAATCAACACTTTTAAATGATAATAAGAATATTTTTTAACATATAAAAGAGCGATAGAAACTAATGGATAAAATTATATTTTCACAAATATTTTTATTTTTGTCTTTGACTTTTAAAGATAAAAATAAATTTTATAACTCTTAATTAATTTGAATTTACAGGTAGGTTTAATAAAAATTTAAAATTTGTATTCATATATCCCACGTGATTTTAAGAGACAAAAAGAAAGGAAAGACAATAACTTTTAAATAAATAAATTATAAAAATGAAAATACGAATAATAATTATTATTGTGTTCGAAATGCAGTTGAATATTCTGACAAAATAACTCCACGAAAACTTAATAAATATAAAAAAAGTTGAATTTTGGAAAGTGTACCATATTTTCAATTTTATTCGACAACGATTTTAGAATACAAATTTTCTTAAATTATCAATATCAATATTAAATTGTTCAATTCTCTTCATTCTCCCCTGTTCATTGTAAATAAGTTGAATTATATAATTCAAATTCTTAATTTTTTTATATAAGAATAACTTTTGATTTTTTAAACCCCCACCAATTAGTTTCAACTCTTAAACTTTCATAGCTTCTAAAATTTCTTCAACTAATTTTTTACATATAAATTTATAATTCACTGTCAGTTTTATCAAATCAGATCGGTTAAATTATAATATTTTACAAACATAATTTTTCCAATAGCTTTAAGTTGTTTTAAATTTAATGCTTCAAATTCTGTGTATTCGGGATAAGTTCTCATTTTTATATCAGGATGGTTATTTTGAACCATTACAATAGTTTGTATAATTTCTTGTTTTATTTTAAACTAATAACTCTTTATTATGAAATTTTTTTTGCTATTTATTTTAATTCAGTACATTTCTGTCAAGGAGATCTCTATTTTGAATTTTATATTTCTATCACATTCTTTAGAGGAAAAAAACTCCAGTTCTCTTGTAAATCACATGTAATATTTCCCACTGATTGAAAATAATTATTGTAAGAGACTGAATTTTGGAATGACGATCTTTAGACAGGGTTTTAAAGTTTATAAAATCTTTAAAAATACAAAATGTTGAATTTTTGAAAGTGCATCTTATAATTTTAAATTTTAATAAAAAAAGTTTTTAAATTTTTAAATAATTTTTAAATTATAAATAGTGATATCGATCTCAAAAACCAAAACAAGGTATTTTGGCCCTTCGAATTTAAGATGTTGTGATACAATGAGAAAAATATTTTGATAACTAAAAATATTTGTGTCTATCTCAAATATTAAGAAAGTTGTGTAAAATTCAATAAGACCTTTTAATAATTACAATTAAGATTTTATTGAAATAAAATTTTATAATTCATTAACTTCAAAATATGTATATATTAGACATAAAATTAAAAAAATAATACCAAATAATTTAAATAAAAAACATGGATTTCACTTAATGTTACGAATTTAAATATTTGATTCTGCATTTAAACACAAAAGTAGACAAGGAAATAAAATATTATAATATAGCACTTTAAAATATGATAAACAAAAAACCAGTTACAAAATTTAAATGACAACTAGCTATAGAATTAATAACAAACTCAAAATTTAAGAAGAAATAAAAATGAAAGAAAAAGAACTACAAAAAGAAAAATTCATGGCAGTAAAATTAAAAACTGCCATTAAAAATATGATATTTTTAACATTGCTACAACTAAACACAAATATGAAAAAAATATATTAAAATATGGGGCATTGAAATTTTTTTTTATAATAATATTATCTACTTATAATACTGGCAGAGCCAAAGAAGATGGAATGTTTTATGTTCGTCATTATGAATGCCACAATTATAGAGCTATGGGAAAACAAATTCAGTGTATTTAAAACCATTTAAAGTTAAAGCAGAAAAAGAAGTGTCTCAAAAATATGCATCGAAGGTTTAGATGTTATTATCAAATTGATTTGTAAACAAAACCATAATGCTCTGGATCTAATTAATGACAAGACAAATAATATATATACTACTATTGAACCATTTTTAACATACATTTACACCAAAATATGGCAATGAAATAAAACTGAAAAATGTATTAATATTGTAACATAATTTATTACTACATAAATGATCAGAAATAGTTTCTGAAATATATGATGATTTGGAATATAAATAAATAGTACAAGCAATAACTATTGAAATAATTAAATAAAACGGGTTATCGAATATATAAAAAAATGCTTACTTGAGCCAATACAAAAAAAATCAAATAATATAAAACAAATAAATCCATACTGTAAACTTTAAAAGTAATCAGACAAAAATGGGGGAAAAAATCTTAAATAAATTTCTACTGAATCTTTAGGTAATTTACCAAAATATTTTCTAACATTATTGTTAGGATGCAGTATAGTGAAATAAAATTATAGAGCTGCTTTTTTTTCATATGTTCCATTTATACTAAATGAAATTTAATAGATAAAATAAAATTAAAATTAATCTCAAATACTAAATATTTCATATTATTTACTTTTTTCAAGACATTTAAAAGTCCAATGATTACTGAGCTAAATAAATTTAAACTCCAATTTGTGAATATTTGAAGTATTGGTTGGTGGATTGAAATTTTAAATTCATCAATTGAATCCAAACAAGATTCAAATTTTAAGTCTTCCCAAATCATAATATTTTTATTTACTGATTTAATATTTAAGAAAATATTTTCGTTAACAAATAAATTAATGTTTCATTTAATTTCAGTAACTTTTTATAGTTCACAAAATGTAATGCAGTCATAATGTATCCCTCCGCCACAGCTGCTGTCAGTGATGTCAGTGAAGAAATTTATGTTTTTAACCAAACTCTACGAATCCATTGGCACGCACTGAAAGATTGACAAGTTCACTCCAGTACTAAGGCTACTATAGCTGGTAGCCATTCCCACCAATTTTATTTTTGTTATGCTCAAGTAATATATTAGTTAGAGTTCTGCTTATTTTATTGTTGAGGCGGGGAACTCTTAGTGTTTTGTCTTTCGCGAGAGGAATTGTTTTGCGCCTTTTATTATAAGTAACAATTTAAAACGTAAATTATATTGATGATGCATTGAAAAATTTGCATAGTACGGAAATAACATTCAAGTGACTATAAAAAGAAAGTTGTAACTTCATCAGAAGAACAAAGCGCGATAAATATGTCGCTGTTCGTACCGATGCCAGAAATGCACATAAAACATTGCCAGTGAAATTAAACTCTCATATAAAAATCATTGGATTGTTTATACAATGAACTACATGAAAAATGGTTTTATTTAGGCCATGTGAATTAAAAACCTCCGGTAAAAAATTGTGATAACTATACCCTATATGAATCATCGATTGGTAGTAATTCCATTCCCTCGAACATAACGTAGGTTTGATACGGGGGGTGAGGTTTGAAATTGCAAATGGGAACAGGGGTAGAATATGGTATCGTTGGATGGATCGTCTCAAAGGAAACTACATTTACTGAGACAGTTGTTTTCTGGCGTACATAGATTACGCACAATAAAATAAATCATGTAAGCATGTGGTTTGTGACGTGCGTAGCTTACGCACATTGAAAATTAATAAAAACTATTGCTATTCTTACTGCAAACAAAAGGAAATCAACGAAACTTGTTGTTTTTATGGCGTGCATACTTAGTTTACGTACAATCTAAAGGGCGTTGGGTGAACTGTAAATACCGGTATGGTGTGAGAGAACAACTGTGAAATGGGAACTGGGAACACTCATTCGCACACATCACTCTTCATAAGTGTTCGAAATATCGACCATCCTGTATCAGACATGACTCAGCTTTTCTTACGTTCGCGTTTGCTCGGCGGATTTCAGCACAGCTGAGAGATCTACATGCTGCCCTGATTCTGTCTTTCATTTCTTCCCTCGTTGTTGGACGCACGCAGTAGACGATGTCTTTAATTCTCCCCCCCCCCACAAAAAGAAGTAATTCGGGGTCAAGTCTGGAGAACGTGGTGGCCAAGCTAGAGGACCCATTCGTCCAATCCACCGTCTGGGGAATAACATGCCAGCAACTAGCCGAACTCTGCGTGGAAAGTTAGCAGGACAGCCATCCTGTTGAAGCCACAGTGTTCGGCTTCACACATGCTGGTTATCCACTTTACAGAGCCAATGTGGGTTGACTTCAGACCAGTAATGGGCATTACTTATGTTTAAGTTACCATTACTCTTGAATGTGGCCTCATCAGTCCACAAAATTCTGCTATGGAAAGCACGGTCCTTGCTCAGGTACCAGTTGCAGAAATAAATGCGCTTGAGAATGTCATTCCGAAGTTCTTGATGCAGCTGTTCAAGGCACGGATGTAAACGATGATCAGCGAGTATTCTCCATGTTGTACTTTGAGACAATCCTGAGTCGCAGGCAATCCTCCGTGTAGAATCAAGAGGATTAACTACCATGGAAGCAAGTATATTAACAGCCCTCTCGTCTCTCACAGGTCATCTGATGCGACGACGTTTGTTGCGTGTCGGTTGGACTAGCCCGGTTGTGCGCATGCTACATGCAAGATGCTGTAAGACATTGTACGAGTGATGGACGCGCTGTGGTTATCTCTCTGCGTATAAACGGGCAGCAGCTCTGCAGTTCCGACTACATTCTCCTAGTATCATCAGCATGACAAATGCTTCTTAGCTTGTAAACGGCATTCCATTCAGAAAGCAACACCACAGACAGACAATGTCTGACACTGAAACAACACACACGATTAATGGTTACAATGTAAATAGAATAACTGTCTAAATGAACGAACTTTCGACTGTCAGTTAACTTGCATGCAAAATCTGCAGTTCCTGTAAGTGGTAGATGGCGATCTGCTTGCTGCGTAGTGCTGCATTACTCTCCGCTTTTTCTCGGAAACAGTCTAATATCTACTGCACGAGTCCATGCAGTAAGGCACACAGGTCACTGCTAGTATCAAAGCGAGTCTCAGACTCCAACAGGAAACACTGCGATTGCGCACATTGTGTATCTGACTTGCATATTTTTACGCACAACCAATAATAAGTGGATAAACCTAACTGTTATTATTAGACTGTTTCCGAACAAAAGCGGAGAGTAAGGCAGCACTAAGCAGCAAGCAGATAAGCCATCTACCACTAATAGGAACTGCAGGTTTTGCATGCGAATTAATTGACAATCGAAAGTTTGTTCATTCATATAGTCATTCGTTTTACGTTGCATGAAAGACTGAATCAGAGCAGCATGTGGATCTCTCACCAGTGCTGAGGTCCGCCGAGCATCCGCGAATGTAAGACGGAGAGCAGAGTCGTGTCTTATAGAGGTGGGTAGACATTTAGAATACTTATGAAGAGTGCTATGCGCGAATGAGTGTTTCCAGTTCCCAGTTAATGGTAGTTCTCTCACACCATACCGGTATTTACAGTACCCCCGACATCCTTTTGATTGCACGTAAACTAGGCATACACTCCAGAAAAACAACATGTTTTGTTAATTTTCTTTTGATTGTAGTAAAAAAAAAACAAGTTTGCGATCAATTGTCATTGTACGTAAACTACGTATGTCACAAACTATATGCTTAGATGATTACTTCTACTGTGCGTAGACTATGCACACCAGAAAAATGAGTCTTAGTTAATGTTGTTTACCTTTAGAAGATCTATCCAAAGATACCTTATACAACCCACATTCTCATTTGCAATTTCAAGTCCACTTCCGACATCCCTACCCAAGGTATGTTCGAGGGAATGGGATTACTACCAATCGATGCTTAATGCAGGGTATAGTTATCATAAATTTTCGCGAACCCCCGGTGTCGTGTTGTTTCTGAGAACAATGGGTGATACGGGTGCTGCGAATCATCCTGTATATCTTGCTGTTTATACTGATGTGAGAAATGCACAATATAAACTTTTTCAGCAAATTTAACTTTACACATCAAAATCGTTGGATGAAAAAATGTACAAGGATATAAAAAGGTGCTTTTAAGGTCACGTACATTATGAATATTAAATAAATAGTTTTGAAAAACAATATTTACAAAACACTCAAACTTACTGTTCACTTTGTAATTCCTAAACATGTAGCGATCCTTGGACGAGTTTTTTTCCACCAAAATCATCTTTGTCGGCCACTGATGCATAAGAATTTATTTACTGACTTATTAAATTGACATAACGTTTAAGCTGTTTCTTGAAGCAAACAAATTTAAACATCAGAACGTAAATATATTGTCGCTCGCGCTTCACGATGGCTAAGGAAAAGAACAGAGCAAAGCACACAAGGAACGATTTAACGAAGCGGCAGACATGTGTCGATATTTCATTTCACTAAGGAAATTGTTCTAAAAAGCACCTACAGCGAACTACATTTAATGAAATATGCAAAAACAAAACTAATTAACTGCAGATTAATATTCCAACACCACCACCACAGAATCGTGACAAAAGAGAGCTAAAAAGCACCCCCAGGGGGGGGGGAGGTATTTCACATAATCGTAATGTATGCACACTAGCCCATGCTCTAAAGCTAAAAAACTTGTACATAATTATAAGAGTATAATTTAAACATTAAATTATGTGATTACCGTTAAAGTTCTAAGTTATCATTTTTTAATGCCTAGTAGGATTTTTCTTTATAAACATCACAAAGTTTGCCAATGTAATAACATACTTACCGTAACAACCATCAGCTGACACAATACTTTGCAAATAAGGTCGATTACTGTTTACATGCTGTGTAGGTTGGTCACAATGTCTATCAAAATCTACTGAAATTATAAGAAACCCGCTACATTCCTGTTCTTTGTTCCATTTATATAAAACAAGATTTTATATTAATTTTAGTCTTATAAAAGTTATTTTTAAATACAAATAATAAAAAATTCAAAAATACTAAAAAATACTAGGTAGGAAATGTATAAACGTAGGAGATAGAAATAGAACAGCAATTCAATAAAATATCACAATAAAAATTACATTGTGTTTCGTTTATAGATATATAAAAAAAAAAGTTACTGAAATGAGATACTCTAAAAACAAATAATTATCATGTTTAAAGAATTTTAATATAAATATATAATTATTTCTAGAAATTTTTTTTCAATTTATTATAGATTTTCTGCTTTTTCTACCCCGTATTTTTAATATTGTTGTTTATTTAGAATTTTTTCATCAATATGTCATAATATTAAATATATTATCATTAAACAGTTATTATATTTTTAAATAAAAAATATACAAATTATAACTTTTAAATTAAAATTTTAAAAAGTATTTATAATTATTGTGTAATAGTTATATATTATACTATTTTATATAGCCCTTATATAGACAGATTTTTCTCTAACTACTTTTTTACTTTTTACCTGCCTGTGTTTATTATTTTTAAATGAAATGTCTTTGAAATATAATAACAATTTTATAAAACATAATTTTTTATTAATTCAAGAAATATGAGAGCTATCGAATTCAAGCCATTTAACATAAATTTGTTTGTCTTCTAACCTTAAATATTTTTCACCCAATTATCAATTAGAATAATTAGTCTTTAAAATTCGAATTCAAAATAATTTTCTTTTATTTCTTCACCTTTTGAAATATAAGTTGGTATATCATACTTTAAAAATGTATACATTTATAATTATTCTGTTTACTAATTAGCTTTATAAACAATTTTAAATAATTCTTAAAATTTTGGTTATTCTGACATTACCAATTTTATGCTTAGGTGTAACAAATAAAAGTTTATTCTCTGAATTTTTTAAAACTCATTCTTTAGCTTTATTATATTCTTTCGGTTTAATTTTATTGTTGAATGTTCTCCATTATAATATTATTTTGTCAAGTAACATAACATTTCTACCCAAAATTTCCCTTCCAAGCAAAGTTTTTCCACATCCTCATTTTTTTTTAAGTTTTATTAAATCTTTCAAGATAAATAGCTTTGAGATCTACGAGTATGGTGAATAATGATTTATAATATATGTTTAATTAATTATCTAAATGTGTTATGATAACATTTTTGCCATTATCAGTTTGATAATTATTTGGTTTTCGATTTTTGAAAATTGATTCAAAAGCTTTTATAATTTTTTCCCTAGCTTTATCTTTAACTGGAAGAGCGAAACCATTATTAAGAAACGATCAATATTAGTTTAAATATATTTTATCCTTTATTTATTCAAATATATTTTTAATTTTTAGAATCGATTTCAGCAAATCAGCTTGCCATAATTCATTAATTGCAAATGCAATAACTTTTCTTCTAAAAACTTTATTTCATGTTTGTTTATACAATTTCTTTTCTATTCTTTTTAGAAAATTGATTTTTTAGGTTTACACACTGGACATTCACTCTGCTGAAGATCTTTATTATTTTTGTAGATAAGAATTTTTTATTATTATTTCTGGTAACTTTCTTACACTTTATTTTATATGTGTACAAAAACCAGAAATAAATGATAAAACTTTCTATTAATAGGCAGGAAATGAACACGAACCAAAAACCGTAAATATATATAATTTAAAAAAAATGTATAGTATTACGGAACGTTCAGTGAATTCACATAAAGTTGTTTCAAATTAAATATATGTCATTATGGAGTAAAAAATAATTATTTCCTCAATGAAAAAGATTTTTTGCGTACTTTTTCGTAATTTCACGAAATTTTTTTAAAAACCTAGCTTTTCTGCGTATTGTGGAAACTAAAAGAGCAGACCTCTTTTGTAAATCGTAAGCCTACTGCCGCTAGATGGTACACTGCAGGTTACTTTGTGATTGCTCTGATGCCTGTCATTATGATGTGTATGATGTAACGATGATGGAGTTTTGAACGGGAATGCTAAGTGAGATAGAGGCTGTAGAAGAAGGGTGTCTCGCTTCCTCTGTAGTCTGGGAGGGTCGGAGTGAGACCTGCGAAGGCGGAGTTAATTTTCCAGTCGGCTGGAGGACCCCCGCTGGATCGAACTCTCTCGCATACGGTGAGATAAGCGGCGGCGCCCAGCTGGTTAGCAGCAATACGGACCCCGCTCCTTCCCTCATGAATTGTGCCTTTTTTAAAAATTGGCCTTCGTTAAGAAAAGAACGTCCGTATTTCCTCTTGCTTCACCGATACCGTTTTCACTCACCGTTCGTTGCACAACAAATACTAGCTTCCGCGTAAATTAAAAACTATTATTAATTTCGGTGTTCACATTGGAAACTTATCGCACAATGACTTTAGTCTATCCACTGTACCTTCACAGTTCGCACTATTTGAATGAAACTTTTGAAAAATCACCCCATGAATGACTTGTTTGGTTGTTTCCCTAATGTATCACGTATCTCAAACGTTTTATACTTCTGTTAACATAAAGTTGTCATACTTTTAGTTAAACTAAACTTTTACTTATATTTTATCCATAAATTATCATCTTTAATTTATAATATAATTAATAAAAAACAGGGAGAAAATAGGTTTGTTGGTAATGCGTAATAAGAAAGAGTTCTCATTCAACATTTTACTAAACTGAGAGTGTACGAATACAGTCAATTGTCCTTTTGATGCCATTTTCTAGAACTATAGTAGAACTATTGCAGGGTTTCAGGAAAGTTGGAAGTAACTTTGAATTTACTGTAATTTTCACTGTTACGTAGAAATACCAAGGTCCACGGAAAATACTTATTACAATCTATTCCTGGCCATTTGTCTATCTAATAGGTGTTAATTTTCTAAGACAACGACTTCGGTGGTTCTCAGACCATCATCAGTTTGTGATCTAAACACCTACGACCAATGACAATCCTGTAAACCTTATGCTACAGTAAAATAATTAATGAATATTATTGAGAAAGTGTGTGATATTTTTCACATTATATCTTGGCTTTTTTGAACGCCTGAATTGGAGTACGGCTGAACTGTTCCCTTGCGTCAAGCAATTTTGTGATGGGTGGCTGTCCGAACAGTTTTAGGGAATGATGCACCAAATCTATGGTCTACATAGAGATCGCAATAGTCACGACATCAAGAATTTGTCACCACACCATTCTAAGTGTTCCCGTACGTTATCACAGCTAGATACACAACACAATATGGACACCTTCGATAAACCCACATGTGGAAGCTCAGTACTGTATGCGTGACAGACGACAGACAGTGAATTTTAATTTTAAGTTATATTTTTCTATTAATTTTAAATTATCGACAGCCGTTTTGTACAGGATGGAGATGGAATTTATTATCGGTTTTAAACTACATTTCTTTAATATTTTGGAGCAATATGTACATTCGCAAGTTTTAAAAAAATAGAGAAAATAAAGATTTCTTCAGATGAGTTTTTTAAAATGATTAATTTTTAAAATCAAATTTGACCTCTTGCCGTTAGTACTTGTTTACTGGTGCTCAAGATCTGCTTAAGAAGCAGACTACAAGCTTAATGAATTTCATTAGCCTGGCTGTTCAGCATCTACGTTCAAGGAGACACAATGTACGAACCAGACCTCTGTTGCCATTGGCATGCCAAGTGCTGCTTTTGATGTGAGACCTTCCTATTTTTGGACGCTGCAGATACGTATCTTCCTCACTATCCACCGGTATATATGGTAAAGATGAAATAACATAATTCAAGTTTATACTAGGCTAGGCATGTATCTCTTAGAGAAATTGAAATGCTTAGCGGCACTGAATCACGCCGGTGGAGGTTGGGTTCCTATTGACTGCGTGGTTGACTAAAGCAGCATTTTTTTCCCCAGCTGGAAGAAAGCCAAGTGCCTAAGGGCACATCGCGGTCTAGTTCTGTCAACATTAGAGGGTAAGTGGTATTTGAATGGCTGCGGCGTTGGGAGCACTTCAGTGCACAGTTCCTGGAATGATCTGGGTGGTTATTCTCCCCTCCGGAATGTGCATTTGACGCCGGCCTCTTGTGGAAATATAACTGCTAGACCTTCCGACGGAACATACCAAGTGTGATAACCAGAAACGCTCACGATAACCTGGACTTGATTAAGAAGGTACGTTGTAACAAGGAGATCATAAATATTTTGAAAGATAGTGACTAAAAAATTGTGCTGATGTAGGGACACTGCAAAAACTCTGGCTAACGGGACTAATGTACTCTGACCTAAGATGAGCTCGAAAAAGAAGGAATGATATCAGGAGACTTGCAGAAAGTTCACAATACAAGTTTACTGTTTAAAGTCTTAAAAGTTTTCAGGAATTTGATATTAGAATTAGTAACCAATTTCTGTAAAAACTAGCATATCTAAGTTTAAATTAAAACAATGCCGCTTGGTAACATTAGTCTAACATACGGAAAAACAATAAATTTTTTTTTTGTAAATTTCGAGTCTGANATTTCCAATTCACAGTTATGTAACATTAAAATGAATTCGAGTTATTGTATATAGCTACAAAGTCACAAACACAATACTGAAATGGGTAACTTATATGGTAAGGAAAGATGAAATCTCGGCCCCCAGATAACCAAAAAACCAATGTTACTGAAATCATTAACCATCAAAAAATTTCTAAAATAAATCATTTGTTAGATAATAAAATATGTAACAAGTAAAAATTTGCCCACTATTATAAAAACTAAATTATTTTTTATTTTTATCTTAAATGTTATTTTGCAATACGCAGCGCGGTCTCCCAACCCGACGAAAAAAGGCAAAAGATAAGAAAACCTCACATTGATCATTGATATGTATAATATAAAACATCCTACTGATCTAAGTTTAAATATAACGGGTGTTTATACATATATATATACATACATAACACATTTATCTATTACAGCTGATAAACCCACACTTTTTACTCTAGGTTCTATTTCGCATGTTTCACTGATTCACCAGTAGTTTCAGTAAAAGGAAAAAGTACTGTTTATAGTGGGATTTGTGAAATAGCCACTGAGTCATTGGTTTACAATATGTAGTTAAATGGTTAGAAGCCGCTTTGTAAAGAACGCTTCCTTTATCGTGCCTAAATATCTATATTTTATGTCAAATAGTTCAGCGAGGGCTTTATTCCACCAGGGGCTCGCGATGGCTAAGCAAATAGATTGCTCGTCTCTCACCTTAACGAACCGGGTTTAATATCCGGCCGGATCACTCCCGGATTTTCGCAAGTGGGAATCGTGCCGGGGATCTCCCGTTTCCCCCGTCCATGCATTCCGGCGCTGCTATATTCTCACCTCATTTCGCCCTCATCGGCTCTCAAGACCGACAACGTAATAAGAATCTGGCGAAATAAGACAGTAAAAGTCACATCATGAGAAAGTGTATCTTAATTTATGTTCCTGAATGGAAACATAATTATAAAGCAACATTTTGAAACGGGTTGTTTGGAAATAATTGTTCAAATTGCATACCCAACGCAATCAACTCAGACTATCTCTTATTGTACGTGTACTACGTAATGAATACCACAATAACAGGAAGCTTTGAGACTGTTTGCAGTGTGGCGGCAAGTGCCAGTAGGTTATGACACAGTCCTCTGTGTAACATATTGGAACAACAAGATTTACGGGTCGTTTTCTTGCATGAACTCGAAACAAGGCACACTGCAAAAAAACGCATAGTGATGCTGAGCACATGTTGCATAAACGGAACTGTGAATGGACTGAAAGTTATCGTGCCGGTAGCAGAATATGCAGTAGGCCTATGTTGAAGATAGAAACTCCCGCCAAGGGCAGATAACGTTGTAAAGATATTCTTTAAATGGAATAATTGGCATGATTTGGTCGGCTCTTAACAACGATGTCTCAGTGGAATAAAATAGGGAAGTTAAGGGCAAGAACTTGGGGGCGCGGAGCGCAGGAGCTGTTCATGCTCTATCATTCTGGTCGTTCGGCAGCCATTTCCCCTCAAAATTTCCCTTTTCCCCTCAAAATCGATTAAATTTGCCTCAAAATTTCCATTTTTCCCTTCAGATGTCCCTTTTTTCAGTCAAAATTTTCGTTTTCCCCTCGATATTTCCCGTTTTTTCCCTAAAAAAATGCACCGATCCTCCCCAGTTGGAAAAACGATCTCCTGAAAGGCACTTTTCGATCCATCGAAAGGATTTGGGAGAATCGTTTTCGAGGGCAGGGCAGTGGCGGTCATATGGGTTTATAGGCAAACGGTAGGCCAAATTGATACACCGGACTCCCGGTCCGGAGTCAGACCTGTCAGCCATCTTGGTTCTGTCAGTCATCTTGGCAAACAATATTGGATACAGTTGACTTTCACCCAGTGACCGTGGATGTCCTAAGCCCAACAAATAGCCAAATTCTCCAAAAAATTGCAAAAAATTTAAAACACCTCCAAAACTTTTAAAAAAATATAAATTAAATTTTTATAAAAAAATTTATTTAAAAATATTAAATTATAATCTTGAATGTTTTGGCTTAGAAGGGTCGGGGGACCAGAGTCAACCAGTCACCATGTAATACCGTCACGCGACGACCATATTGGATCTGAGTAGCCATGATCATGACCCGTGATCTTGACCCAGTGCCAATGACCTTGAACCGATTAAAATTGCAGCATTCTCTAAAATATATTATAAAGTGTTTAAAAATTTAAAAAAAATTATTAAAAATATAATTAAAAATTAATAAATAAATATTATTTAAAAAACTTAAATTTATGGAGGTTTCCTTAGTACCACGTCCAGTAGGCGACTGAATTCAGTCTAATCAATCATAATGTCTTATCATTCCTTTCCCAATGCCCCTCACAATACCTAATTCCGTCGTTTGCAGCCATATTATTTTTTTTTCGTTTTTCATAGGTTTTCATTTTCAACACAAAGGTGGTGCTAATATATTAATTACCAATTTCATTTTGATTTTACTTAGTTTGTCATTTGTTTACATCGCTGTAGTTTGTCTTTTGCCTATGCTCGACACGCCATATTGGATTTCATATGCTTGGTTTTTGATCACTTTGGTGATGCTGGTGTATTAATTATCGATTTCGCTGCCAGAGGAGCTGTCATTCCCTCTCACCTATGTTCGACATTCCTTCATGTTTATTTTTGTTGTCATTTGTTTATATTACTGAAGTTTGTCTCTCACCTTCGTTCTCCTGACATCTTGTTTTTTCGTTAGTCATTTGTTCGCATATCTGTAAGTGGTCATCTCGTATCCAATTTAAAAACCATCTGAGCTGCTAGTGTGTTATTAATCGACTAAGCCCCCAAGGCGGCACCCATATTCTTATCTATTTTAAATGTATATGTAGCACTACTGTATTAATTTTCTATCTGTCCCCAGGCGAGCTATTCTTTTAGCCACCAGGTGGCAGCGATATTTGTTTACGTTTTTTAAAGTATACGTCATTCTGTCATGACATGTTGGATTCTATTTCCATCATCAAAGTATAATTTCTCGATTTAGCCATGAGGCGAGCTGACGAAACAAACATTATCTC
The DNA here is from genome assembly GCA_002778355.1 of Clitarchus hookeri. Lineage (NCBI taxonomy): Eukaryota > Metazoa > Arthropoda > Insecta > Phasmatodea > Phasmatidae > Clitarchus > Clitarchus hookeri. The sequence goes on along the minus strand of NQII01009650.1, from coordinate 16,383 downwards.
ACGTTCTGTCATGCCATGTTCACCATCTTTGATTTAGTTTTTTTCTTAGCTCCCTTCCTTTTACTATGTGTCATTCCTTTTAATTTTGTCACCACGATTTTTTCACCTGTGCCCCACCCACCATTTTAACACTGTATTCATTCTCTGCCATTCCCCCTCGTTTTTGTAGTCTGCTGATTACTCGGTCCCCTCGAATCATCATCTTGGGTTATATCACTTCCACAATCTTTGATTGTGCCATATGGTCTTGACCTTTAACGATCGAAATCCATCTGGTTCCTCGTTCGTGTTTACTGGAAAAATAACAGTGGTGTATTAGATCAACATCAATCATGTATAATTTTATGTAGGACCTCTCTCCGCCATATATCGCACTGGAGCAGGTCTGGCTAGGCCCGACTAGACCTTCACCCTCCCCTGCCACCAAGTCACAGTGTCAAAATTCTACCACTTCAAAAGCACGTTTTCATGTCTGTTGCATCCAACCTGCTTAAAATTTATTATTATGACAATCCATTCTTAGGGTCTGTGTGGTTAATTTCGACATTATACCTTTATTACCGTATTGTTGATTGTGCGCAAACAGTGATGCGCCTACTCAGGACAAATTTAAGTAGTAGCTTTCGAATTATTATACTTTGACACATAATTTCACTTATTTTTTTATCGTGCTTGCCTACAGTGCCATCATGTAGTAAAAGATATAAAAACCAAGGCTTATCATATTCTCTATATGTAGAAAGTAGGCATGCTAGGGCAATGCACAACAACACCAGCGAGAATTAAAACATTTTTTTTATTGAAATCATATATATGTATATATATGTGTATGTATATATATATATTACAGTTACATACTTCAGACTACAAATATAAAAACCGAATCCTTACATTCTCCATACCATTCACATAGTGTCTTTACAGTAGCTTGCTCACTTTTCACATAGTGAACATAATCTGCTTATACGCAGCGCAAGACAGTCTATACTAGCAAGCGTCCAACTAGAGCACTTGGCCATATTTTCTTCTTCTCCATGACTAAGATTTTCTTTCAAGGCCTGTACAGCCCCTGGAATGTAATCAACCTTGCACAATGACTCATTCGCAGTCTTAAATGCTCGTCGACTAATGGCTTGATCCAAAGGTTGTTGATTTTCGTAGGTACACTCCAGCCAAACATTATATTTTATGGGACCTTCTTCAACTTGTTCTTTTAATTGATTCATTATACTTTGCTCAATGTGGTCAAGGTATGTACATATATTTTTTTTACCTACAAATTTATTCCCAATAACATAATCTTTAAAAGTTCCCTTGAATGCTGATTGTTTAAGGTAGAATCTCTTCGACATGGTTTCGCCAGCTGCTAGTACAGGGCGTTTCTTAGCTGCAGGATCTCTACCTTTACAGTTCATGCTATGTATCTTCAGCTTATCCCCTCGTTTGAACAGAAGTTTGCATTTCACACGTCGTTGGATTGCAGAGGAAGGTTCCTTCACACAAGTAGTTCTTTCATGTTTCCTTGCACCGTGGCTATTGGCAAATATCTTGTCACAGTAAGAGTAATGAATCCTTGACGAAGTTATCGATGACGGCACTGCTATAGGTGACCCATCTGAAGAAGTCGATAGTGCTGTAAGCGTCATGCCTGAATAATTCGATAGCAGTACTACTGTAGGTACTACTGCCGGACCAACAACCTTTGTCTCCATAAAATTTTCAAATTGCTTTCACAAGTTGAGACGTTGTATCTTTCATATCAACTGTTGCCAAACTAAGCCTCTCAGCTGACCTCTCCCAACTGCTTATAATATACCCATATGCAAGCCATATTATGTTATGTTAACAATTACCCAATCATACTATACATGGAGCCCCCCTTCCATGTCCAGCAGACGACTGACCCCCATCCAATAAATCACATTGTTTTAACATTCCCTTCCCCCAAGACGCTCACAATGGCTCATTCCGTCGTATCCAGCCATTTTGTCTGCTGGACGTCTGTTAGGGATACCGCTAAGAATGCAAGTTTTTTATATAACCTTTTTAATAATAGTTTTTAATAGGTTTTAAAATAATATTTAAATATATTTTTTATAAATATTTATACATAAATTTTTGGAAGAGTTGTAATTTTTTTTGGAATATTTTAATGAATTTTGCAATTTTTTGATTTCAAGGTCATCAAAATTACATGGTCAAGGTCAAGGTTACCTGTATCCAATATTATTTACCAAGACTACGGACCCTGGGTCATGTTTATCGATTTGGCATACCCACTGCCTATAAAACCAATATGGCTGACATTGCTCTGCCCTCGAAAAGGATCCCCCTAAATCCTTCCGATGGATCGAAAAGTGCCTTTCGGGGGATCGTTTATGCATCTGGGGGATCGGTGCTTTGTTTTTAGGGAATAGCGGGGCATTTTAAGGGGAAAAGGGACATTTTGAGAAAAAAAAATAGAAATTTAAGGGATAAGGGAAATTTTGAGATAAAATTAGCTTATTTTGAGGGGAAAAAGAAAACGTTTGAGGGAAAAAACAACCGTTTTGAGGGGAAATTGGCCCCGGATTACGGCAATGACAGGGCATGGACCGCTCCGACGCTCCGCACCTCCACGCCCTTGCGCACATCTTCCCTATTTCATTCTACCGGTCTCGATAGCCGGTGAGCGTGGAATGAGGTGAGGAAGGAGCAGCTGCGGAATGCCTTGTCAATAAATCTAACACCATCAGAATATATTAAATAGTTCAAATTATTTTCCTTGTTTCATGTTTTAGGAATTTTCGTACTGTGATACTTTTTCACATCTTCTAATAGCTTTGTGAATTATTGCAAGGAAATTTATAGTTTCAGATAAATACTATTTTTAATATGCTCCTTTCAAAAACGCAGGTTTTTTTGTTCGAAAAACGGTTATTTATTACCGAAAAACCTGGTATTGTTACTGATTTCCAATATCAATACTTATCGAAGCCGTGGACAGAAAAACAGTTCTTTCATCGCTGTTTGGACAGTCAGCGTGCTTAAACTACCGGTCTTGTCCGTGAAAAATACTATACATTTTTTAATGATGTGAAACGGTAGCTTACAAAATAAAAAAGGGCAAGGTTTCAAAAGAAAAAAAGAAAAACACTNAATTTTTTAATGATGTGAAACGGTAGCTTACAAAATAAAAAAGGGCAAGGTTTCAAAAGAAAAAAAGAAAAACACTTATTCTCATGAAGAAAAGATGTGTGAAAAAAGGGTAAAGTTGGAAGACTGAGACCAAATGAGGATTATAGGGAAGATTTAAAGAATAAGGCTTAAATAGCCACAAGTCGTACCTGCAGGAGTGGTTGTGAAGGAGATTCTGTCCGTCATATTTACGATTTATATTCAGGGCATGGCAAATCCTACAATTTTATGTTATTCATAAAGAAACTGTTACCTGCATCGACAATAATGATACTGTAAACGCTGCATTATAACAAGAACACTTTTTTATATTGCGTCTGTGCAGTATTCCATGCCAGTTTAGTTTTATAATTATTGTTATTACACACAATTGATACTTTTTTATATTGCGTCTGTGCAGTATTCCAT